>JAUTBW010181442.1:0-12136 GCA_032361425.1 Peltospira smaragdina | reverse complement strand
TTTAAAAAAAAATAAGTATTTTTATAGTAAAAATATTTTTTTTTTTTTTTTTTTTTTTTTTTTTTTTTTTTTTTTAATTTAGCGATGCTTTTTTTGTTAACAGTTATATCGATGACAGAGGTGCCAGCTATTTTCTAACACAACAGAAGCTAAACCATTTACCTGCATTTTATGTCATATAGGCCTATTCAAAACACTTTACCTGTATTTCTCTCATGCCTTATGACACATTATTAATCACATTTCATAATAACAAAATCTTACATGATATCTTGTTGGGAAATTCTGAGCTTGCAACAGTAAAAAGAGAAATTGGTGAGAGTCAACTTTTTGTCACCCAGTCTCGAAATATTATGTTTTGACTTGGATAAACTAATATAGTGAATCCTGTGCAGAAGAATGTGCAGAATATACCAAACGTGATTGGATTAAAACGCACGCGCGCGCGCACACACACACACACACACACACACACACACACACCATCAAGCTCTTACCTCTGTCTCATCTTTTTTTTTTTTCTTTTCTTTTTTTATGTGTGTGTGCGCGCGCGTGTGCGTGTGCAACCGACTGACGCAGTTTCTGCGAATCTAAAGAATATTGGAAGAATTTACAACAAACAAACTGTAGCTTGGTCAGTTTATGTTTCGCTGTGTGGATTGTTGTAGCCTAGTTCGTGTTGTATGTTCGTTTTTAGAGAAGTTATAATAATGAATATTGTTGTGATATACGAGATCTACAAGAATTCAGATATATCTGGGTTTTAGAAACCATGACATGTTAAGACCAGGTAACAAATTGTGAAATTGCACGTAACAAAAACCAGTTTAGGAAAATGTCTCAGTCTCAGACTTGCTAATTGATTCTGAACCGAAATGCGGACTTTTAATCTGCTGCATTTAATTATTACATTTCTCCCATGTGAAGACATAAATATTTTTTTTTTTTTTAAATCACACAAAACCCCACCCACCCACTACACTAACACAAACTGAGATTATACATTTATAGGCCTAACCAGAATGTTACTCAACTTACTGTCAACTAATGAACTATCATTGAAACAATGATTGGCAGTTCACAGAGTTGAGATAAACTTAGACAGTACCTTGAGTAGGCTATGTCAGAATTTATCTTCAGAAGACAAAATTCCTGTTGCAAATTTTGCTGTGTTCCATCAAATTACATTCCAAGGAATACACCACTTGCCAGTTTTGTCATCCTCTTGTACCCTGATTTTCGACAAAGATCGCAAAAGGGGCATCTCTTACATGTTAAATGCTCGTTGTAAAACCCTCTTGGTTGGGCATTCTACTTCTTCAAATAGCTTGAAATGTTTACAGTGGCTAATTTAAATGATGTATCATTAGAGACCTTTCGATTGTGGAGTTCAAGTGCATTGAAATCGTCTTTAGCTTTGAGGAAAAAATTCATGTTAGTTTCGTCTGCTTTGGCAAGGCTTTGCATGAGTTTGTCGAAAAAACGGTGCCCTTATAACTGACAAGGGGTGTATATCTCAGAATAAAATTACGCTCATAATCATAAATCTATGTCACCCAATTTGCCAATTCTGGTCATGTAGGCCTACATGGCCAAGTTTGGAGTTATTCTATTAAAAATAAATGTTAAAAACACATAATTTATATATATATATATATCATTTTTTTTTTTTAACAATTATGGGGTCTTATAATTTTTGTTCTAAATTTAAATCGTGTAATTTGATTATTAATTTATTTCCTATACATTTATAGTTCGGTGGACATCATGGACTTGTAATGAATATTGTTTTTGACCCAGTTCGTATACATGTTATTTCAACATTTTATATCTGCCATATATAAAAATATGAAGTCGTCATGCACATTGCTGATGGATTATTTTCCAGCAATATAAAGTAAATATAACTAAAAAATTCTGCAGAATTGCACAGAATGTGCCCAAAATTTATGACGGGAATTTTGCCTTCAGATAATAAACTGACTTATTGTTGAAGTTTATCTCAATCAACTAGATAGTATCAATGATCGAATTACACAGCCCTCCCTGTCCATGAATGGAGCTTCCACTTATTTCGAAATTGAAAGATAAAAGGCTTGTGCCAACATCACCCTCTTATCTCTCTCTTTGTCACCTTCAAAGAACTTAAAATTGCAAGTCGCCAAATGCAAATTCCAGTCTGGATGACTTTAATATTAATACTAATATTAGTTGCCCAGTAAAAACTAATTTGGGTCAGCTTATTTCTAAAAGGTGCACTGAACATACTTTATCTGGTTGGTGTCAGACAAATGGTTAAGAATTATTTTGATAGAAAACCTGCTGCCACTACATGGGTTACTCTTTCTGATGAACAGCAAAGGATGTTTTACATGTATTATCCTATTGTTAGGATAGCACATACCACAGCCTTTGTTATACTGGAACACTGGCTGGAATAAGAATAATTTAATACTGATTGCTAATCTAGTTAACCAACAGCATTATAAACATTCTGAAAACCATTTTTTCTTTGTAATGAAACTGCTCTTAGATTGTAACATAAAGATGAATTAACTGCATATCATTATGTAATAAGTTTTTTTGTGTTTTTGTGTTTTCTTCAGGTTATGCAACTTGGGAATACATGTAGATATTAGGCTGCCAAACAGCTTTTCTACCCGAATCCAAACTTGTTAGCTGCAGAAGTAATTTTCAATGACACAGCTTCATGAAGAACTTGACACAGAACAACCAGAATCAGTTGGCCTCTGGTGGCAAATGCTTAATAATGCCATCCTTACGTATGTTGACTGTATATATAGGCAGATAGAGGAACTTGATATTTCCTACTGGAAGTGGGTCCTATGGGTGGTGTACCCAATTGTTATTTCATTCCTTCTTCCAGTCATCATTCTCATTTTCCTGTATGCGTGCACTTTGTTTTTGTTTATTTATCGGCAAAGACACAAACTCCGAGATGCTTACGCTCGAGATTTCTGGGACGGAGCTCGTAAAACCATTGCTGTGTTTTGGGATTGTCAAGGAAGAATTTGGCATGGTATGTGATTTGTTAGTATACCAAATGTTTTTTTTTATTTTATTCCTCTTTTTAAAAAGATTTATTAATTTTTCATTACTTTTGATTTAATCTTTTTCTTTTTGAATTGATAGCATCTTCGGAAAGATGTTCTGATGTTTTCCTCATTATACACCGATAACTGCTAGCCCTAGCCTCACACAAACCTGTCTTTTTAAAAAATCCTACCTTTTTATAACTCAGGTACCTCTGTTTCAATATATGTCGGATTCCTTTCCTTACGTATTTCTGAGATATGTTTGTCTTGGACTCAGTCACTGGCTTTACCAAAGGCTTCATCTAGGATGAACATGCCTGAATCTTAATTGGATAGACGCATGTAAATACTGTTTGTTTTTGGTATTTACTGACCTATTTATTTATTTAAATTATTTTAAAAATAACAATGCACTTAACACATTTTCATTAATTACAAAAATTATGAGTGGCTACCTGACAAGCACATACCTCATGTTAGGTCTGAATTTCAGGGAGAAGTCACTTCTCCCTCTGATTTTGAGTAGGCGAAGATTTGAAACAGCGACTTGATTTCTAAAACAATGAATTTTTTTTTTTTTTTAAATATTTATTAATCAACAATGTTAGTATTAGGGCAGATATATGTGGAGATTTTTTCAAGGATACTCTGTGTGGGGGTGGGAAGAGAGTGTTTACATGTAGGCCTATATACATGATTGACATAAAACATGCTAATTACCCACAACTTTGTAATTATCTTTAATGGTTTTATATGTATATAAAAGTAAAGGAGTACAATAAATATTGACTTATCTAGACGGTGAAATAAGCTTTAATTTTTGCCAAGTTGTTAGCTGTAGTGAAAAATAAAGTCACTGTAAAAGTGTGCGTGTCATCTGAATTCAGTAATGAAATCACACAAATGATGTCAAAATGCTGGTAATGTAAGTAGGTAATGTAACAAGTTATCTCATGTTTTATTTCATGGTGACACCACGACCAAAACTGAGGATTACTCGCCGATACTTCTTGTAAGGTGTGAGAATAACTATTAAAAGTTATTTTCATTTACATTTGAATAAAAATACATAAATATTGAAAATAAATAAAAATACATGCATATATATTTATATAGAAATAGATGTACAGTACAATGTTGGGTACTTGGTTGATAATTACTGTGTAAATTAATTCCGAACAATATCCATTCTTTGAAATCTTGATAGCTCGTCCGTAAACACCACACACCTGAACAAGTGGTCTGTGTTTTTACAAAGCGACTCTGATGTCGCCCGACAGGCAGTCACAGTCAGTCACAAGGCGAAGTGAGTGACAAGAAGGCGAAGTTTTGGCTCACTTCGCCCTGTCGCGTGAGCCCTGCAAGGATTGATCTCATATCAGCTGTGTGTCACACAGGTGGTTTCACCACTAAGCTATCACAAGGCACCCTTCCTATCTATTTGTGTGGCTATAAGTAAACTGACCTTATGCTCAATAATTTTCAGGATATGAAGTTGTCAATTTGGACCGGTTGCCCACAGTTGGACCAGCCTTGGTAATATACTACCATGCTGTCATTCCTATTGATGCTTATTACATAGTGGCAAGAACTCTGGTGGAACGAGGACGTCATATAAAATGTGTCGGTGATAGGTTTTTATTTAATATACCAGGTAAGTCTACCCTGTGTTTATACTTACATGCATACTGGCACAAAATATTGACCTATGTAATGCAGTGAATAATGTATTGGGGTTTACATCCCAATTTGCTATTCATTCTAGCTCACGTAAATGAATTTTGCTCTATGAATTGCTGGTGCTGCAAATCAAAATAGGCCTGCTCTATAAAAAATATTCATGGTTGTAGCAAATTTACTAATTGCTTAGAATACTGTATTCGATGTATTAAGGGCACAAGGCGCTTAAAAAATATATAGAGAGAGAGGAACTTATTGAGGATCAAGTAACATAAATTAAAACACGCTATATGTATTTTTTCAAAACGGAAAAGCCTCTAAACAACCTGTTTATGTTGCCGGATATGTCCAATGGCAACAATCGTTATATTCTGCCGGCGCTCGTTTTATTCGGCAAGCACTTGCACTTGCACTTGGTTTTAAATAACAACTGCGCAAATTTAGAAAGCACAATCCTGTAAAGTCCTGTAAATTTATTATAAAATCCCTTTAAATGGAAATAAAGTGAAAACCCCCATTGATAAGTTCTATTTGTGTGGGTAGGGTGGGTTACATGAGACAAAGGGGTAGGTGGACAAACATACAGATTATTGTTATTTTTGTTGTTGTTATTTGTGAATTTATAAACAAAATGGTATATGTGAAGTTAAAAATAAAATGGTATAGTTTCAGTTTTTCTGCTTGACAATGGGGATTTTATAATCAACCTGAGCATATTTTAGCCTGTTCATATATGCAGAAGTCCAATATTTCAATGAATATTTTAGTCACATAATTTAAACTGTGATAACTGATGATAGTCAGTAATATGTGAAGTGTTGAAAATGTTGGAATTGTATATTAAGCAAGGCAGGATGATATTATTAAAAATAAATATATTATTTTAAAAATTAATAATTGCAGGCTGGCGTTTATTGACGGAATGTTTCCAAATAACACCAGGAACAGTCCAGAGCTGTATAGATGTCCTTAGTGATGGCAATATTTTGTGCATTGCACCAGGTTTGTGCTTTCTTGTATCTGCCTGTCATCCATTTTAATGTGTCTATGTCATCTTCTCGTGGTGTGGGAGGTCGTAGGATTGATCCTCAGACCTGTCAACCCCCCCCAGGATTCTGCAGGAGAATCCAATTTTTGACCATGTCTCCTTCTCTCCTGCGTAGGAGGAATTATCTCCCGCGAAATCCCGATTTTGTAACCATAAACAAAATCCGATCTACGTTTGCCAGTTTTCTTCAAAACCCAAGTGGTCTTAAAATTGTTTGTAAATCATTGTATTTGTTGTCAAAAGTATACACATAATGTGCAACAATGCTAATACCTATTTATCCTAGCCATAGAGATTTTCCCTAGCTTTTGTCCTATCAAGTTATCAACCCATCATTCTATGCTGCATATGCCATGCAGGCTTTGCAGCCATGTGTTAATGCTCTGTAAATTTCAAAGGTTTTATAAGCTTTAAGTACTAATTATTTAAACACCAGAAATGTTTGTCTTATTTCTAAATATAAATTACCTACCAGTGTATCTTTTATTATTAAAGTCCAATTCCCACAAAAGAAAATTGTTCCAAGTTGAATTTTTTTTTCTTTTTCTTTCTGCTTTATAGACTGGTCCTATACATATGTGTAGGCTCTCAGTTGAGTAATCAAAGAAAGCATAACACAATTGATAACCAGTTATAAACAAAAACTTATTAAAGGTTCTCTGTGCTGCATTTATTTCTTTAATTAGCCAAATGTTAACTCTTTTTGCTTTACGTTTTTTTCAACTGCTGCTAATAATAATAATAATAATAATAATAATAATAATAATAATAATAATAATAATAATAATAATAATGTTAATAATATTAATAATAAAAAAATATTAAATAATAATATTAAAATAAAATCCATATTTTCAACAAAAAAAAGTATTATTATAATACTACTGCTACTACTACTACTACTATTTATTAATTATTTATTTAATTTAATTATGTTTAAAAACCTTTTTTTTCTTCTTTCTTTTATGATTCGATATACACGGTATTGCTGCAGTGATTACATAATTTTTTATGTAACAGATTAAAACATTAAAAAGCCCAAAGTATTTCTGTATTAAAATGTTTTCATGACTTTTTCTATAAATCTCATGGGTTTTTTGACAAATCTCCTGCTAAACTGACGACCAAGGTTGACAGGTCTGTCAATCCTACATGGTGAACCAATTGAATTATTTCTTGTTGCAGCTAGTATCCTACAACTGGTGTAATAGGCTGTGGTGTGTGCTATTTTGCCTGTGGGTTGGTGCATATTTTTTTTAAAAACCTCTTGCTGTTAATTATAAAGAACTGGTCATATGGCAGCAGCAGGTTTCCTTTCTTACTGTTACAATGGTCCTTAACCACATGTCTAATGCCATATAACTTTGAAATGTATTGAGTACATCATTATATAAAGTCTCTCTCTCTCTCTCTGTATATATACAATAATTATGTTAAGCACATTCTGTTGTGGGTTGTTTTGGATAGATTTAGTAATCTGCTTAATAATACCACATTGTTATGTGATCGACGTGTTTACAGATATGATAAAACATATTTTTGGGGGAATGAGTTACTGAACAGTTTAACAAATATTCAGATGATGAATTACATGATTAATTTGGCTATCAAAAAGAAAGGGTGTGTTTTAATGACGGACTCAATACATTTTAATTATTGTTATATAAATGGACTTGGAGATGTTTAATGATGCATTCAACACATTTTAATTACACTTATATGACAGTCCATAACATTTACTGAAATAAGTTAATAAATATTGCCTTTCTTTGCAGTATAATGTTGACTGATTTCAGGGGGCGTCCGAGAGGCTCTGTTTGGTGATGAAACTTACAAACTAATCTGGGGAAAACGGATAGGGTTTGCCAAGGTGGCATTGCAAGCCAATGTGGTAAGCTTCATAAAACGTTATAAAAGAATTTTTTACACTACATTATTATTAACTTAATAAAATACATTAATTTTTTTGTTTTTTTGTTGAAAGATTGCCCATTTAAATAATAATTACACTCTTACTCAGTATCTCATTCCAGCAAGTACTTCACAATTGTTGTGATAAAGGTCATGGTATATGCTATGCTGTCTGTGAGATGGTGCATATAAAAGACCCTTGTTGCTAATTGGATTCAGGAGGCCAACAGGTGTTCTAGAATATATATTTTTAATAATTTTACTTGCCATAAGGTCAGTTGATAAAAAAATTCACTAGTCATACTTGAAGTTCACTATAATTTTATAAGTATTTCCTGGCCCAAGTCTAAAATTACCGGCCACTGTATTCTGAAAGCCTTGGCTAAGTTGTGGTAGTGGGTTTCCTTTCTTACTATCAGAATGGCTGTTAACCAAGACATTTCTCTCTCAAAAATATTCTGTTTATACTTATTGTAATTTTTATCTTAATAAAATGCATTTTTAACAATCAGATTATTAAGCAGACAAACAAAATTTTAGAAAGATTCCTCATTTAAATAATAATGTACACTTAAATCAGTGATCAGTAACTCTTGGGGAAAATTGAAAATTTTCATTTAACAGTGCGGTTTAAATAAGAATTTTACTTTCAGTTTAGTAAATGTATAAGCCGCAACTGTAAAAACTGTCACGACATTACTGGTAAACGCAGTCATGACGTTACTGCTGTATTCAGTCAGTGTACACATTACACGTAGGTAACACTTTTAATCTGACACAAAGTACCGGTATATAATAAGTGTTTCCTAATAAACAGGCTTCATATATTTTATACACCGACTAACACTGAAAGTGGGGGGGGGGGGGGGTGACAAAAACCGGAAACAACAATAACAGTAAACGCTTGCGCCAAAACTGAATACAAGACATCACGTGATTAGCAATTTTTAAAAATATTTAATACATTATAATTTTAAATAAATTGTATTTAATATGTTATTATTAAAGATATAACCAATATTTTTAGACTATAAAACCGATTAGGTTACATGTAAACGTTACGATGCGTCAAACACCAGTGCAGTTCTAAGCTCAAAAGCACTGTCTAGACTGACTGGGTCTTGGTGAAATAGCTTGCTGCAAAACACCTCAGGCCATCGCTAAAGTTGAGCCATGGTGTACATAATAATTTACAACACCAAATAAACATCAAATCAGTAATGTAGATCTAGTGATCCCACATGTATGTAATATTTGACCTAAACTGTTTTCAAGGATCTTCAGCCGAAATTCCAAGAACAATGTCAAAGAAACAAATGATCACTTGTAATCGTAAATATTAGTTTTTATTTTAGAATCACATGTAAATAAGTGTCTTTGGCAAATATGTACAAGTTTATCATAACTAACAAGTAATGTACCTGTGACGTCAAGTAGCTAAAGAAAGTAGTAAAATGTAGTCCTTGTACCGTGAATAGTTATGTAATGTGCGGCTTATAAAATGGTGCGGCTTATATATGAATGAATCCTGTGAAATGTGTATGTGGGTTATACAAGGGTGCGTTATATACTCCGGAAAATACGGTAGTGTTAATCAGTATTTTATTATGTGGGTGGGAAAAGAAGAGGTTTTGTAGCTTTTCAATTTAGACAGCAATAATAATTTTAAAAGTTCATACCTTTCAGCCGGTGATTCCAATGTTTACTCAAAACTGTAGAGAAGTCTTCCGGACTCCGGCATGGGGAAGAAGTGAGTTTGTTTCATCAGTCTGTACATTATTTACCCTTGGGCACCTCTATAGCCTAGTGGTGAAAGTGCCCGCCTGACACTTGGTCTGTCTGAGATCAATCCCTGTCAGTGAGCCACAAGGGATTTTTCCAGTTTAAGTGTTTCGGATCTGGGCCCGTGCTTATAAAACTTTTTCAGTCTCAATCTCTAATAGAGTCTGCACTTGGACTCCGGCGTTGAATCAAGACTCTGCTGAGTTTGAGTGTGGTTTTTTTTTTTTTTTTTTTTTTTTTTTTTTTTTTTTTTTTTTTTTTTTTTTTTTTTTTTTTTTTTTTTTTTTTTTTTGTGTGTGTGTGTTTATAAAACTATTTAAGTCTAAGTAGTTTTATAAGCACAAAAACAATCTCAAACTCAGCAGTGTCCCGACTCAACGCCGGAGTCCGAGTGCGGACTCTATTAGAGATTGAGACTGAAAACGTTTTATAAGCACGGGCCCATATATAGCTGCTAGTAATATGTGTTGAGTGCATCATTAAATAAAAATGTATTGCTATTACTATTACTATTACTATGATTATTGTTTTGTTGTTGTTGTTGTTATTATTTACACTTGTGGATCCAGATTTTCGAAGTTGTATTAGTATTATAATTTTGTTAAACTCTCAAAATGTAATTTGAGGTGTAATGATAGTTTTACAAATTTAAGATAGCTTCTAAAATGTAGGCCCTGAACGTTAACGTAAGGGAAGCTTTAAGTTTTTTTTGTTATTAAATTGATAACATTTATTATCTATTAATATTCTTTTGAGAGAAAAAATTGTGTCACCTATTGATAAAGCCTTTTAAAACTAAAATTATTAGAGCCTTTATGAACTGAAATTATAAAGAATTATTGCTTTCATTACCAGCATATATTGCCTGTGAATATTGTCTTGTTGTGAGTCATATATCATATATAAGACTACTTTTTAAATCAGAAATCATTTGACTATATAATTTAAATTAAAAAAAAAAAAAAAATCATGTATTATATCAAACATAAGTTTATCTTTAAAAAGCAGGTGATGAAGGCAGCAAACTTGAATTATCCTTTAATAAAGAAAATGCTATTTTACATCTTATACAGATTTATAATTTGTTTGCCAAATCACTTCATACATAAAATACATTTGTACTGCATATTAATTAATCACTTCTTTATGATGATAATTTGGAATTACCATTTGATGTAAACAGCATGAAAACAACCAAGCGGCAATTTATTCTGAAAGAGCCAGGATAGAAATATCTTATTGTATTCATTATTAGTCAGTCAGTCAGTCAAGGACATGAAATATGTGAGGTGTTAAGTTCATATTTATTATGTTATTGTTATTGTTATTATTATTATTATTGTTATTATTATTATTATTATTATTATTATTATTATTATTATTATTATTATTATTATTATTATTATTGCCCCCTGCATTGCATTACATTACATTACGTTATGTTATGTTATGTTAGGTCATGTCGTGTCGTGTCGTGTCGTGTCGTGTCGTGTCATGTCACGGCACATCACGGCACGTTATGTTATGTCATGTTATGTTATGTTATATCACATTATTATCAAATATACTCTATTACAGACTGAAATGGAAGCAAAAAAGCTCGCGGAGCTCACGCACAAAGCGCATGCGAACTGACGACAACGTTCACGACGCTTCCTACTCGTTGCTAGAGCGTGGATCCGGTTAGACATCGTCGTGTTCATTTTGTTTAACGTGCTGCCTCTCTCTCTTTCTCTGTCTCACTGTATCTCTCTTCTCTCTCTTTTCTCGTTCTCTGTTCTCTCTTCTCTTCTGTCTCTCCTCTCTCTCTCTCTCTTCTCTCTTCTCTGTCCTCTCTGTATCTATCTCCCTCTCCTCTTTTCTCTTTATCTCTTCTCACTCTTTTCTCTTTCTCTCCTCTCTCTCTCTCTTCTCACTCTTCTCTTTCACCCCGTTTCTCTTCTCTCCTTCTCTCTCTCTCCTCTCTTCTCTCTCTCTTACCCCCATTTCTCTGCTCTCTCTTCTCTCTCACCCACATCTCTCTTCTCTCTCTCTTAGTCTCCTCTCTCTGTGTCTCTCTTCTTTCTATATTTGTCTTTCTTCTCTCCTGTCTCTCATCTCTTTCGCTGTCTCTCTTCTCTCTGTCAATCTTTGTGCCTCTCTTCTGTGTTTTTCTCTCTCTGTCTCACTTCACTTCTCTGTTCCCTCTCACCCCGTCTCTCTCTTCTCTCGTTCTTTCTCTCTGTATCTCTTTTTTCTCTCTTCTCTTTTTTCCTCTTTATCTCTTCTCTCTTTTCTCTCTCTTCTCTCTCTTTCACACCCGTCTCTCTCTTATCTCTTCTTTTTTCTCTCTCTCCTCTGTCTCTTCTCTTTCTTTTCTCTCTCTTCTCTCTTCACCCCCGTCTCTCTCTTATCTCTTTTCTTTTTTCTCTCTCTCCTCTCTCTTCTCTTTCTTTTCTCTCTCTCTCTACTCTCTCATCCCATCTCTCTTTTTTCTCTTCTCTCTCACCTCCGTCTATCTCTCTTCTCTTTCTCTCTGTCTCCTCTCTCTGTCTCTCTTATCTTCTTTCTCTATATGTCTCCCTTTTCTCTCTCTCTCTCTCTCTCTCTCTCTCTCTCTCTCTCTCTCTCTCTCTCTCTCTCTCTTGTTTTACAATGTTATGAGGTCAAATATAGACAG
>JAUTBW010181331.1:0-12144 GCA_032361425.1 Peltospira smaragdina | reverse complement strand
CATTTAGAGCGTAGTTATATAATTAGTATGATACAAATAACAAAAACGATGATAATGTAATAAAATTTTTCTAAAAAATGGATTCGTTTTAATATATTCTTTTTAAGTTTATTTAAATTAATATCACCTAACATCCTTTGTCCTTTCTTCGCAACATTTTATTGCTCTATGAAAAATTGCTTGAAATATGTGTAATTTAGTTTTTAATATCTGCGGCATTAATTCATCTTGTTTGACTGGGTGAATATTAAAAGCGCCCACAGCAGAACGCATGCCATGCAATCTGCAAATTGACTTCCGCCTGGCATGACACGACGTCAGAAAGCTTTGATGTCCGATTCTGTTTCCGATTTTAACACTGCTGGCACTTTTTGTCATCATTTTAGACGAAGTAAATAGTTTTGTTCTCAAACAACTTTGTGGGAGACGAGGTTGGTTTTATTAGTTAAAGTAGTGCTGATGAGGATCAAGTTATGAACAGCGAGAATAGCGGATGAGATTGCTTCAGACTGTTTACATTTCCAGTAATTAGAATTCAAATTAACATCGTGGAGAGAATATATCTTGAAACATGCGACAGGTTCCTTTTGGCGCGTATTTTCAACTTACCTTTCGTTAAAATATGCTTTTATTGATGTTTACATTTACGCACGTACAAATAAGTATATGTACGTACATACACGTACATACATCCATTCATACCTACCTACTTACACCAAGAACGTGCCTACTCACTGACATTCCTACTTACATACATATACATATACTGAGGGACAAAAGAAACGTTACATCTGAAAAAATTTAATATATTTTTATGCTATTAAATAAGAAACAATTCTACAATGTTTTCATATAATTATGTGTTATCTCAGTGAAATAGACGTGGCAATTTCAATTCACAGTAAATACATGTTGTGACTAGGAAAGATGCTCGCATGGTTTTCTTTACTTTTATTTTCCACATGCATTCGATGCCAATGACCATTTGGGTATAACTGGTTATTACAGTGCCATCAAACCAAAAAACACCAAATTGTATGTTTGACTAACCGTACAACTATGCCGCATCTTGATAACCTAACTAGACTAAGATAATGGGAAATTGGTATGCTATATGCGAGGATTACCATTTCCAGGTTATGGCAGCGGTATTTGACCACTAATTCCACTAAGACCACTAAGACCAAGACCGGGTAACCACAAAAAGACATGACAGACTCATCCGGTTATGTTTTCTGCGTAATCACTTCGAAATGCCTTCACATATTACATCTGTAATCACTGGCTATCTCCTAGAACTGTATGTCATCGTTTGGCTGATGTAGGCCTACTTGCAAAAAGACAAAACCGAGGACCTTGGTTGACTCAACATCACCGCCGATAACGTCTGGTGTATAATTTTGTTTTATAACAATAAATTGAAAATTAATAAATGTATGTGATACTAAACATATGTAACGTTACTTCTGTCCCTCAGTGTATATACGTGCGTAAATAGTACATACATCCATACGGACGTACATATATACATAAGCCTACATTTATGTATTTGATAAGGTAACCATTTAGTGAACAAGGCTAACTTTAAAAAAAAACCTATTGTTGATATGTAAGAAAATATAATCTAGGTCAATTCAAATACTTTCTAGGCCGTTGGTGGCAAATTAGCGATGCCAATAGCTATCTAGAGGCCAATTAAAAAAAGAAAAAAAAAGAAAAAAAAAAAAAAAAAAAGGAAGGATTCGGTGATGTTGGATTTAGACAGTTTGACAGTTTATATTAAAATTTAATAGGCAAACTTTGATTATTTCTCAACTAGCCGTGGGCGAATTGAAATCATGATGCCACCGCTGTACAAGGCTAATGATGATGTTGCATAAGACACTCGTATGCATGCATGCATACATGTATTTATAAATACGTATTGTTATACAAGTGATGTAATGACTGTCTAATGTTTGGACACTTTATGGTATTTGTATTTCTATCAAATATGAACGTTAACAATAGTAAATATTGCCAACATTTTTTTTTCTATACAAGGTAGAATTGGAGGACCGTATTAGACAAATCTGATATCACGATATAATAGATCAAGTTCTTCAGCTAGAAGAGGAGTGGTACTCCAAAACAATCCATAATAAACTACATCCTATCTGGACCTCTTGCAACAGGAATGCCATCATCAAGGCGGTTTGGTAAATTCAAACCTGCACAGGATATATAATTCAGTGGAAAGTATTCAGTTGTCATGCATATACTCATGAGCCACTGCAGATTCAGGTGTTCGCGAAAGGTGATCATATCCTGTCCAACCGGTGGTACCCGTCATCAGGATAACCAATACAGCCGCAAAAATAATGTTAACTTAGTTATTTAATGGTTACACAGTATCAAATTGAATTTGTTCTGAATTTCGTTTTTACTGTTATTACGATTTATAGCTGAATGCGGGTTGCAGTCATTAATTACTATTACTAGCTGTTATCCGTTATGTTATACAGTGACCTTGGCGAAAAGTTAATCTAGACAAATGTGTTTGAACACCGTCTAAGCACAGAGAAAGAATCATAATGAGAAACATGTCGGCTGTTAGTTGGACTGTCAGACGAGTGCTAGTTTACGAGCTGTGAGTCCGGGATGACGCGCTTGGCGTTATTACGAGTGTGGTGTTGACACCAAGCACACGCGAGTCACGTGTCATTGTTTCCGCACAACTAGCCCACAACAAAAGTCAATTACACGACGAACATAATGCGTAACACATTCGCGCCCCGGAATGTTGCTTTCCGAATACTCTCTCTTTCTCAATTTGTTGCCTTTCACGTTTTGAAAGACTCCAGTCTCCCGCGTATTGGGCCAATTACAGTTAAAAGCGAAATTGAGGTTACGTGGTGAATGGGCCACAAAGAATCCAATCTGCTGCCCCGTTTCCATTTGAATTGGAGTACATCAACAATTTGTCACTGCCAAGTCAAAGGTTTTGAAGAAGGGTAAGAAGTGTAATTTATCAAATATTCATTCAGTCACACACACAATTGTATACTTACAAGGCATTCAACTACAGATACGGTAGTATCCAGTCGCCATCATTCTGACCAGATAAAAAATGCATACTTTCAGTTTAGGAACTATTCATAAATTTAACACAACAGCGACATTACAAAACCACATTTATTTCTGTTATTATCGTTATTTAGAGAAAAATGTACTTGTATTTATTGATAAAGGGGTCAAGAGGATTGTCAAATAACCACAAGATACAAGAGTTGTGCGCTGATGAACACCAATCAATATTTTAGCTGGCTGTCCAATTTTGAATGGCTATGTGTTAAATAAAAGGGATCGTCACCCATGACATATATCGTCATTTCTGACTGATGTGATTTTCACTGACGCGTCTACATCTCAAGATAATGCACTGAGAAAATACATTGGTAAAAACAACATTTTAGTTTTTATGATCATGTTATGAACAAGCATAGACATAGCCTACGAAATTGTGTCAATTATATTTAATACAGCTAAGAGTACATATAATGGAAATGCCATCACTGTCCAGCCAGTCCTCCACAACTGAGTATTGAGTCCCATATAAAACCTGTGATACTGTCAGTTCTATCTGGCACGTTACCACCAATTAACTGACAAACTCTAATTGTATAGGCTATGTGAAATCTAAAGTTTTAAAAACCTAAAATATGATGATGATGATGATGATGATGATGATATCTCTGCTCAAACATCTTACCTCTGCACGATGCAGATTACAGTTGCTATAACGTTAAGGACGTGGCAGTTTCTATGATACTCTGCTGGATGCACTGTCAATATAGATACCTCTCAAATTAAACACTTAACTTACTTCTCCAGGCCTAACGTCCCCAAGAGGACTGCCACTCCAAAGATTGCCTCACTAAGTTAAACCTGGCTTTATATATGTAAATCTAATGACTTCAGGTTTTAGTTCGCTAAGCCACTCTTGGGAGTGGTAATCCTTTGGTAAACACACGCACATGTGGAGCCTACACACACGTGCACGTGAATGCTACGATGACATGTACTCGTGTGAATTACCGTAATAGTGACGATATTGATGTTTGTTCGCAAAAGGTATATCGGCCGTGGTCGGTGTTACCAGTTACGATTAAGCTCCTGGAATTTAACGATGTTGATCATCACAAATAAATGTCATTGTGTCTCTAGGCTTGGTTTTATTTTATTCACACAAACTGAGGGTGTCAATAAAGCAAATAATAATCTCCGCTGCTACATTTCGTAAGAAATGTATGAATTGCATATTTTAGAAATTAAAATATACATTCCATACTACACAGTTTGTAAATATAATGATTTCTTTCATACCAAATGATGTATGTTTTTTATATAAATATCGATTAAAGGACTTTTATATAAGGTCATACCTAAACCGATATACTAGGCGTCAAGAATACAATATTTGACGTCAAGATACTTTTTTTTATCTTTTTTTCTTTTCTTTTTTTTCTTGAAAAAATAAATAAAATCATTATTAAAAAATAGCAACAGTAATAACAAAACTTGTATACGGCTACATTGTGTTAAGAAGTGCAGCCATAAATAATATTTAAAACTCTATGATTAAACTAATATTACATTACAGATAAAAATCCTAAAATAAAATGATTAACATACTTTTACGTATGAAAAATAAAACCTGGTAAAACATTAGCATTAGAATGCAGTGGCTGACTAAAGACCAATTATTGATAACCACAGCACAACAAATAATTTGTAGAAATTTTATTCCAATCATTAATAAATACCCATTCACAAAATGTAACACACCGACAAATATTCTGTTAATATCCGCAATTCATACCGCTTTGTTTATTTAACCATCAGCCAGTATGGCAGGTGATAAAATGAGCGAGTTCAGTTTGAATTACCAACGCTAACGTTCGCAAACTGATTTTCGTTATGGTCATTGGATTTAGCACTAATCGCTTAAGCTAGTCCACCAGACGTTTTTCCTGCATGGGCTCGCTGAACGGAGCAACGGTTTATGAGGCAATATTTGAGAAACACTGTAATGTAAATAGTCGCAGACGGTGCTGGCCAAATTCAAAACAAATCAGGCACACTTCGCGTTCATTTTCTACAAGGAACGAATATTAGTTGCTAAATAATTGACGTTCAAACTCGAGTGCAAACATTTAGCAGATTGTTCAGTCTACGTCACTTATATTGTGCGGGAACAAAACCAGTGGTACTACAATAGCGTGAAACACAGTCTGTGTAGGATCGATCCTTACCGCTTACGTAGTTAGGATCAGTCAAATGAAATATAGCGTAGTAACAGTATAATTATCATCTGCCGCAATATTTTCGTAAATAATGTTGCTTTGATTCTTAGTAAAGCTAACAGTTAAGCATTTAGAGCAGGTTTAACCAGTTATATTTGTTTTGGATAAAACAACGCACTCAGCTGGCTAATCCAAGTCGAACATGTTTCGAAACTGTGTCACAAAAATTGGGATGTCACAAATTATTTGTGTTTGCATTGGTTTAACACAAGTTTGGAATTTCCCAACAAGAGATACCTCGAAATTTTCTACTTTCGAAACGGGATTAATAGCGTCGACACCATAAAGCTATTCAGTGCGAAGCCTTTTTGCATACTGATGAGTTCCAAAATGGCGAATGGTTTTCAAACTGTCTAGTAAGCATTCGACGATATTCGTGAACAGCGACAACACGACAATGAATTAAAATAGCACCTACTTTCTACTATTAAACATAATAATATGTTCGATGCTATATTAAAATCTGTCGACTATCTTACTTTTATTTTACATGAAAACAACTGACAATTTGACAGTGCAATTATATAATTTAAGAAGCATAATTAAAATTACATTGTCGTTTTTACAATGTTTTAACACTGGTTACTAATACAACATACAAGCACTACAGTACCTGAATTACACTTGTTAGCGTTCGCTATCAAGGGATATCGTCAAATGCTAAATACAAATTTCGCCATTTTGCACAAGCGAAAGAACATGTACTAACATAAAGCGCTTGTATGTGACTTAGATAGCGATAGTATCATAATTAGACTGGAGTGGAGCGTGCCAATTAGACATAACATGATTGGATTGTCTTTTCTAAATGTTTAAATAATAAAAATATTCTCGATATAGTAGCTTTAAGTTCTGTGATGCGCGGTCGGTCGTAGATCAATTATCGTAAGTGGAATAGGCCAAACAGCTGGCATTTCCTCGTAACTAAGTTTGAGGTGCTGTAAAACATGCTGCTTTAAACAAACGAAGGGAAAATACACAGTGAAAGTCAGTGCATTAATTTTGGGATACTAGCATGTAAAAGGCTATATATCTATATGCAATTATATCTTGCTATCGAAAATAATACAAAATCTTATTTTCAGAAAACGTATGCAACCACTATGCTTGCAGAAAGCAATGGCAGATATACAGAATATCATCTTATTATCTTTGCGTATACGGTTGTCATTAAACATTAATTAAGTGGTTTGAAAACTGCTCTAACACCCCAGCTCTTTGGCAGAACTGACGGAATGGACCACACTGTATCTGGACCACATTAACTCACTTATTGACCGAAGAAACGGCCCGCTTGTCAATACCTTGGGGAGTCTGCGGCGTGAAAATCGTGACACGGCCATCATTGATTATATCAGTAAATTAAGACTTCTCATCAAGGCAAACTGTAATAACGTGCCACTTGGAACAAACTAAATAGATGTATTTACATCCAGTTAACAAGACGCTTCTAAAAATAAACGTTTACTGTATCTCATTGTGCAGCATTTAAATGTTGGCTGTAATTACTGGTGTGCCTCGGTGGAATTTGCATCGAAAAGCACAGTCCATGGGGAGTCAGCCAATCAGCGATGGCGTAATGCAACAGAAAGCAGGGGCAATTAACTCTGTAAACTTGTAATCGTGCTTGTTTTGTCAGCTATTGGAAGTGTTTGAGAGAAATTACAAACACGAGTTCTTTGATCTTTGATAAGAAAATCATCAATCGAAGACGGCGAAAAATGCATTTACTAGCATTAGAACTGCACGTCTTCCGTGATTATCAACCTGACATTGATCGTTTTATATCAAAATGTTGAATAATACATTTCGTATGTAGCAACTAATATATAAGCAAGCAAATAAATAAATAAATAAATAAATAAATAAATAAATAAATAAATAAATAAATAAATAAATAAATAAAGTCCAAAGTTATTTTGCCACAAAATGTTTAAGTATGTATTTTATTGTATTAGGTATGTATACCAACACAGTTGTATAGGTATATAATATAAACGAATATGTAATATAATTTTTATGTACTGGTATTAATAACTTGCCATTTGCACTGATGTAGTGCGAAGTATCTGGGAATAGGCTATATTCAATACCATTAGGCCAATAACATAGTTTTCATGCCTAAACTCTAAAATGTTGAGGACAATGTACATAATTTTATACATACTAAGCACTGAAATAACTATTAATAAATATTCAGTAAACGCGTTTGATGTAGGATTACAATTGATTTATTGTTTCCTTTATACTGTAAGTTTTAAAAGGATCAGTAAAGAAAACTAACAGATAATGGTTGTTGGAAGTGTTAGTTTTGTGTTACGTTTAAGATGTTAAACAGCATTCATCACACACCATCTTCATCTGAAACACGTATAGTTAATCTTGATAAACTAGAGTCTGACTGTGTTTGTGTGATCAAGACGGTTTGGAACAGTATAGATTTCAGTAGCATCATGATACAATGAAACAAAACAAAGACTACGTTGAAAGTCGTTTCTTACTACAGACTGCTGGTGTATCTTACCAGAGAAACGAAGGAAAACGTATGTCTGTACACTTATCCAAGTGAGGTGAATGTATGGTGCTCGTATAAAGCTATATGTGTTATTGTGAGGACAACTATGTAGTATATTCGCCTACTAAAGTAAATGGTCAATTGTTTTTGATACCCACCACCACCACACCACCCACCCACCTAAAAAATAAATAAATATATAGTCAATACATTTTATTAATGATTATACAAAAATCGAAATAGTTTCATTGGGAAAGCTATGCTCTTACGGCTGGAATTGATCTCATACCAATATTGACAACGCAAGAGACCAGTCTTAAGTTCTGTCGAATAATGCAAATCCAAAGTCGTTTTAAAAATTCGGATTTTTTTCTTCAATTATTACACTTTGGCAAACAGTAGTAAAACAGCGTCATCATATGATTAAACATTCAGAGTTAGATGTACATTTATTAAACCAGTTATGTAATACATCAAAATCAAACTACTATATTACATAAGCATACTATTATAGGAAAATGTACAGTGTTAAATCTTCTGAACGATGTGCACATTACCTTTAACCATCACAATTATAGTTATAGAATATGTTTTGATATGCCCGTATTAGCATGTGCTTCATAAAACATTTTGACAGACGAAAACCACGTTCTTATGCATTAGGAATGACTGCTGAAATTACATTTTAATGATAGTTCGCCGTGCAGAATTTCTCGTCACAGATTATCTTGATTTGCATATTTGATATATGAGTGAACACGTCAAACAATCTATCACATAGCTCTGACATGTTACCCCATCATTAATGACAAAAATAAATTAGCCATGGTTGACATTCTTTGTCCTTAAGTCCCCGTGAACTCTGCAGACAAACGGACATAAGGCTCAGTGCAACAGAATATGGCGTGAAAAGACTTGGAATTTGGGTTGAAGTATGTAGGTAAATGGACGTTAACCTATGACCTTCGGTATCCAAGATGACCATGTTCCATCATGCTGACCACGCTGTTCAAACCGGCCAACACGAAGCAATTAAGAGAATGTGGCCAACTGGCCGCGGGCTGTCAAACTGACAGTGCACAGTTCAGCAGGCGACAGCAGAGCCAGTGTCCATTACAACGGGAGTATGGTTGTCTACCAGCTTTCTGTAAGCTGGATGCTAATCCATTATCATCTTATATTTGACACCAGTGAATTGAATGTAGTCCATTACTAAGTTATAGGTCAAACTAGTAAAGCAGTCCAATACCATGTTATAAGTGGCACCAGTCCACTACTAAGTTATAAGTCAAACTAGTAAATCAGTCCATTATCATGTTATATATAACACCAGTGCAGTGAATTCTAGTCCATTACTAAGTTATAGGTCAGACTAGTATATCCTTCCAATATATCGTGTTATATGTGACACCATCGACTTAAATGATAGTCCATTACTAAGTTACAGGTCAAAAATAGTAAATCAGTCCAATATCATAGCACAATGTATATAATACGTGACACCAGTGAATTGCATTTTAGTTCATTGCCAAATTATAGATCAAACTAGTATGTCAGTCCAGTACCACGTTATATGTTACACCAGTGAATTTAATCTAGTCAGTTACTAAGTTATATGTCAAACCAGTAAATCAGTCCAATATTATGTTATATATAACACCAGTCAGTTGAATGCTATTCCATTATAAAAATATAGGTCAAACTAGTAAATCAGTCCAGTATCATGTTATATGTGACACCAGTGAGTAGAATGCTAGTCCACTGCTAAGATATAAACGAAACTCCCAAATCAATCATGACTTTAAAGAGTAAATGCTAGTTCATATCTGTCATAAAGACCACAATAGAATCAATTATGATTTTGAAACTTGAATCCATGTATATTATTATACTGAAGTCAAACAGTGAATCTATTGGCTTTTTGAAGTGAAAGATACTCTGTTATAGATCAGTCCTGATTTTGCGAGAGTATCCCTATTTCATTATTATACATATATATCAAACCAGTGATTTAGTTCTGACTGCAAAGTGAATATTAATTCATTACTATGAAATATGAAATCTGACTGTGAAGTTAATGTTAGTTCATTACTGTGTTATAAATCATACAAATGAATCGAAATTCCACTCCTTATTGATTTAGCATTTTTGTTATCGAATCCACGTTTGAAGTCATACATCTAGGTAAATTAAATTCCAAAATGGGCAATATTCAATTCAAGACCCCTCAAGGCAAAATATTCTATGCGCAATATGTCCACACCCCATGCCTTTAATAACAATTATTAGCAGAAGAGTAATTTTCACTCCGCTCCTAAGCATTCTGAGTAGTGTAATGTGTAACACCTCTAGGAATGTACAGAATAGGAGTCTGCAATCTACTTCGCCCGTATGCTACATATTACAAGTGAACTAGTCGCCATATTATTATATCTTAGATCAAACTTATTTATCGTCTTCAATACTGTTTCTGTCAATAAATCAGTCGTCATATTGTTAATTAAATGTACATTGTATATATGAACGGTATATAAATAAAAAGGTTCCTTCGTTTATAATAATTAATCAAAATAATATATAGTTGGCTATTATATTACTTTGGAACGTGTAATGAATTACTAGTTTTAATGCCTTTACTCCCACTGTGTGAAGCACCTAGTATGGAAATAAATCACATATATAAATAATTATATGGCAACATACATGCCTTTACTCCCACTGTGTGAAGCACCTAGTATGGAAATAAATCACATATATAAATCGTATATATAAATCATTATATGGCAACATACATTATGGTTAAGGATCATTATAATAATGATGAAGTAAACCCGAGGTTTCTAATTAGATCTTATTTCCATTTACTAACTAAACTGCAGTACATGTCAATAAATCACAGCGTAACCTGTATTGGTAATCAACGTCCAGTGAGCTGCTATAAAATTTCCGAAACTATTACAGAACTGTAAATGAATCAACATAGTATACCTGGCAATACTAATCAGTAAAACGTGCAGTTCGTCTGAATAGTGTAACGTTAACTTAATTAACTATAGATTACAAGTAAGTGCATGAAACTTGAACTGACTACCTTGTAAATAGTAAAACAACATATCCGTACTGTTTAGACTGAGCACATTGTAAATAATGTATTTTTTAAAACATAACACATGTCAATGCATCCTAAACTGACCGCCTTATAAATAAAGTGAAGACGTAGCTCCATGCAACTTAAACCGACACCTTATTAACAAATTGATGCAGAATGCCCATGCAACTTAAACTGACGCTTTGTAAACAAAGTGAAGCAGCATGCTAATTTAGTTTTAACTTAAGCCTTGTAAACAAAGTGAAGCAGCATGCCAATTTAGTTTTAACTGAAGCCTTGTAAACAAAATGAAGCAGCATGCCAATTTAGTTTTAACTGAAGCCTTGTAATCAAAGTGAAGCATCATGCCAATTTAGTTTTAACTGAAGCCTTGTAAACAAAATGAAACAGCATGCCAATTTAATTTAAACTGACGCTTTGTAAACAACGTGAAGGAGTATGCCAATTTAGTTTTAACTGAAGCCTTGTAAACAAAGTGAAGCAGCATGTCCATTTAGTTTTAATTGAAGCCTTGTAAACAAAGTGAAGGAGTATGTCCATACAGCTTAACCCGACGCCTTGTTAACAAGGTAATGCAGCATGTCCATGTAACTTAAACTGATGTCTTGTAAACAAACTACCGCATTGTGAACGCCAATTATGCCATCCCTGTGACACCTGAGTCCTATCATATCGTGTCACGTACATCGTGCTGTGACACAGGTGGTCCTGGTGCATGTTGACAACTTGTACATGTCAGGCCTTACGCTCTTAGTCGGTTTCAAGTACACCACTTAACAGTAGCTTCGTGTGACTAATGTTTTTAAGCCTTGCATGAACCAGACTATAACTTAGTAGTGATTGCGCCTGTCTGTCAAGCGGTCGATCTGAGATCGTTCCCTGTCAGGCTGCCACTAGTAAGTTTTCTAAATTGTTAATACAAATGTGTTGAGTGCGTCGTTAAATACACAAACACACACACAAACACGTATGTATATATATATTTTAATTGAAACCAGACTAGAATGTAATGGAATGCAAAACTGTTTTTTTGTGTGTGTGATGGTTAAATAAATACACATACGCACGTATATTCCTATGTATGTATGTATGCATGCGTGCATGCATGCATGTATGTATGTATGTATGTATGTATGTATGTATGTATGTATGTATGTATGTATGTATGTATGTGT
>JAUTBW010181220.1:0-12146 GCA_032361425.1 Peltospira smaragdina | reverse complement strand
TTTCTCAAATATATATATATATATATATATATATATTTGAGATTTTTGTTTGTGTTTTTTTTGGAGCTGCTGATGAGATGACATTGCTGACCTATGCTGATATAAACCTGCTGTCCACTGGCTGAAACAGGTGTTGTCCTGATGTGTTGTACAAATTGATTGGTCAGTCTGACTCTGTTTGCTGGCCCAGGTCATGATAACCCAGAGCGTCAGTTACCTTGGGGGTGGCCGCCAACCTTTGACATTATAAGTGTGCAGTGTTTGATGAGAGCTGGAGAGGCAAATTGACATGGAATTGGTCAGTTGTTTTGACTGCCTGACCGGCAAACTCTCACCCATCTGGTGTGTGTAGATATTTGACCTTCTAATAGCACATTCCCTCACACACAGGAAGCCAATATGTGTTTGTATGTGGTGAATGTAAATAAATTTCTACCCATGTATATTCTTTGTAAAGTTTTATATACAGCTTTTCTCACATCTGACAAATATATATAATAGATGGTGTTGTTCTGCAGTTTTTATTATTGTTGAATGGGTGGTGTGGTCCCTTCTGATACTGTTAAAACTGGATATCTTCAAATATATACATAGTGTACAGGTGTATATTGACAGCTGTTTTACTATTTCTTGTTTGATTACTTGTTATTCATCTGGTTGTTGATTTTTATGGTTTTACTCTTGTTTTCTTGATGCTGTATTTTTATATCCAGATTTTATAAGTTTAAGAATTTTAAATTTTTTTAACAATGCACTCAACACATTTTTACTAATGGTTAGATCGGCATCAGAAACATTTTAATTATAAAAAAACCTAGTGGCTACTTGGTGATATTACCACTAGGCTGTTCAAGTTTAGAGAAATGCAAAATTTAGTCAGTCAAAAATGTGCTGCATGAAAGTCAATATAAATACCCAATGAAATGTTAATAATTATGGGAAATCATTAAACGCAGATAAAACAGTTTTATAGATGTTTAGTTTCATCACAGAATTCCGATAATATTCATAAAGGTAAAAGAAAAATGTGCCAAAAGAATACATCCCCTACAATAATGTTTAACTGTTTAATAGGTACTAGTACTGGTCATCTGGCTTTTGCTGGACTGGTCAGCAGACTAGAATGACCTTCAGTAAAGGTGCTAAAGATATGTATGGTGCAGGAAGTGCAGGTTATCAAAGCAAACAGATAGGTGAAGAATACCTCCAACTTCAAACAGGTCTTATCAGCACCATGCAGCCAGTCAATATCTCCACTGTACACAGGTTGATATGTGATGAATGTCTGATGCAGGCCCAGTTGAGAAATGATACCTGCTTGGACCCATTGGACTATTTTGTTTTTAATTCCTTTTTTATAGTATTTATTTCTGTTTGTCTTTAATATTATAATGTATCTTTTTATCATTTATTATTTGTTTTATTTATTTATTTATTTATTTATTTATTTATTTATTTATTTATTTATTTATTTATTTATTTATTTATTTTAGCACTTCATTAGCCTAGTGGTGAAAGCATGCGTGTGACATGTTTGATCAGAGATAAATACCCTGTCAGGTAGCCACTAGGGATTTTTCTAATTTAAAAATGTTTTTGATGCCAATATAACGGTTAATAAAATGTTCATCATGAAATAAATAAATAATTTTATTTATTTATTGATTCATTTGTTTCTTTGTGTGTTTGTTCATTATTTATTTATTCATTTATTATAAGTAGTGATACAAATGTAATTTTTACAGTTTTTATTTAGTGTGGTAACAATTACACTAATGTGATTTTGAAGACTGCAAAATGGACACATGGCTGTGACTATGAACTTTAAAACATGTACATATCTTAACCTAGATCATCAAGGCAATGGATTTATAACCATGGTGATAAAGCATTTAACCTTTATACAGCATTAGCATTGACCAAAAACATTTTCATTTTATAAGCATGCATATATTGGTTTTTCAGTCAAAGACATTTAAAACAAAAATTGAGTTCATTGACCTCAGAACAAAAATTGTTTTTAATAACAAAATAAGGTTAGGTCAAGGTTATAGCTAAGAAAATATTGCCATTATGATCATGAATATTCCAGATCATTCATATTTAGAGGATGTATCTGTCATATTGCTATAAACAAGAATACATCAGTGGTTTTAATGCATAAATGTTGCTCCAATAATCCAGGAATATATCTGTTAAGTATTATTTTCAATAGTAAAATATTATTGTTTTGTCTTAAAAAACTGTTATTGCCTTTCACCATAAAGAATTTATATTGAGTAATTATCAGTGTGTAATACAGTCATATTTGTTTAATATTTGTCATTCAGTTTGGTTGGTTGTTTGTTGTTTTTAGTGTGGAGAGTTGTTTATTTATATTGTTTTTGCTTTATTTTAATTTTTCTCACTTTTTCATCTTTTTTTCATATAAAACTCCCTAAATTATTCCTAGTATTTGTGAAGCAAGTGTGTTTTGCAGTCAGATTCTATTTACTTTCAATAAAAATTAAAATATATTATTGTAAATTGTAAATTAATTTATTGTTTTGCTTTATTTTTTTGTTGTTGGGTGAGTGTTGTTTTTGTTTGTTTTGTTTGTTTTTATGTTTGTTTGTTTGTTTGTTTTTTATTTTTAAAAAATCTTTATTAGTTACTGTTTTAATTACAAAAGGTCTAACTCTATCTTAGTAAAATGATATTAATTTTCCAATAGGATATTAAAAAAAAACAAAAAACAACAACAACAACAACAACAACACCAACAACAAACAAACAAACAAACAAAAACCAATAATTACATTTTTTTTTTTTTTAATTTTTTTTTTTTTATAAATCTTTATTAGGTATTTTATTAAAAAAGTTGTGAAGCACGTATATCTCTTATGTTAAATGCTATTAATTTTCCAGTAAAATATAAAAAAGTAATCACTGATAATAAATCAGATGTTTTTGTGTGTGTTTAGAAGCAGTGATTGAAAGCGGAGTGACGCTATGTGCCTCGCAGTGACAGCTTTAATGCGTCTCTAAAAGTGGCAATTAAATACTGTCTGTGTTTGCCGTCTTTATGGACATGCCAGGACACCAGGCATTGAACTGCCTCTCCAGCAGGTACCGTTACACCCAGCCTCACCGCACGTTCTCTCGTAAACAACCTGTTCCTCAAGTCACATCACCTGTATGCAAATCAGAACACCTTATGAAACCCACCACCCCTGTAGCTGTGACAGTGCAACAGTTTGACAATCAGAAGGGATAAATCCATTCCTGTTTGTAGGGGTGTATGAAATATGTTTAAAGTTTTTGACAAAATTCCCATGCATTTGCGATATTCCTAAAAATACCTCTTTTAGCGACAGATGTTCGATGGAAAAACCCAGTTGTTATGATGCAGGGTAAAGTTTTTGTGTGCCCAAAGAACAAGCGATACTTGCATGAAGTTAATAAGCATGTAAGCCTGAGGTAGAGATAATAGCACAGAGAAAGGTCTTCATGAGAAAAATAAACTGCGAGGTGTCCAATATCGCACCACCTGTTGTCGTTAATTATGGAGCACTGAGCTCTAGGGGGTATTTCTAAGGGGGTGGGGGGTAGAAAAATAATGTTTTGTATGTTAAGTCCATACACTCATGTTTACAGATTGTAATTTCAACTGATTTATGTGTGTAAATTAATTATCATATAATTTTACTTTACATCTGATATACACTTTAATAAATCAATAAGTTGATGAATGTTTAATTGTAATTAAACATGTGTGAATGTAGTATATGATTTGTACATACATAGATGTTGTAAATAATAGTTTTTCAGTCCTTTTCTGTTGGCAAAAAGATTCTGTATTACTTCAGATATATTCAATAAAGCTCTGGAAATTATGTATTAAACAGGTCATAAATCTGATACTGACATTTGACTGTATATGTACAGGCTTTGGACAATTATTTCAAGTAGAAAAGACTTTAAATAAATAATAAATTAATGTTTAATGACATCTGCTTAAAACAAAAATATTAATGTCAAAACTTTGATAAAACAAAATATATAAAAGTTGGGTAATTTATTTTAATGATTATTCATTTAATTAAGCATTTTATGCCTATTCAATAAAAAAAAAAAAAATCCACCATGCTGTCTAATGGACAATGAAGTGGTTGTAGAGAAGCCTGGCTGTAGTCTGAAAGAAGTTAGGAAAGGAGTGTTCTGTGTTAGAGCACACTCATCACATTTGATTTGTATTATATGGTGTTACCCAGTTGTTACATACTACTCAGGTAATGAGGAAAATTGTTGCATCAGTGTTATGGGCTAACTTTCTGATTAGCAGCAAGTGGTCTTTTTATAGCATGCACCATGCACCAGTCAGGGTTAGAATGAGAAATACATGAATGGAGTATTGATCAGAGCAATATTGCCCACCACTACACAACAATATCTCACTCCCCTGTGTATCTGAGAGGTAAAGAGAAGTGTTTTATTTAACGACATACTTAATGTTTTATATGGCGTCTGACATAATTATGGTTAAGGTCCATTATGATAGAAAGTAAATCTGCTGCCACCATGTGAAATACTATTTTTGATCAGCAGCAAGGGATCTTTTAAATACACTACAACAAACAGGATAGCACATACAACAGCATTTGTTACACCATTTGTGGAGTACTGGCTGGAACAACACGTAGGTTAGTGGGTGCACCATGTGGTTTCATTTGATGACCCATCACATCATGAGAATGCTCTACTTCTGAGCTACACCCCACTCCAAGTGTATTTGATGACACTGAAGGCCAAGCAAAGATCATTAGAATCACACATACTCACATACAGAGGTTAAAATGTCTGTAAAAGTTCATCTTCACTGCTTGTTATATAAGCTGACCTTTTATTATCACCCAGACTGCACTGTCACTTGGTAAATCAGTATATTAATTTACAATTAGTAAAGCAAACAAAATATCAGGTCCCATAATGACTATTGTGTTTGAGTGGCCAGGTCAGCATGGAATGGCTAAAGGGCAGCGGCCTATGTTCGTCCTGTTATTAAGATTAATTGACCTGGTGGGCCATCCCTACATCACACACTGCCAGCCACCACAAGCTGTGCTCTGTCACTGGTCTAATTACCACCCCAATTGACCCCAATCATGTTAGACATTGTAAAACATTCCATTAGTGCCATCCCTTGTCTGTGCTTTAGCTCAGATCACAACCTAGTGATTGTTCTTTAGACCAAGTCAGAAACAATCACATGCATTCATTATCTATTTTATTTCAATATTAATTTTAATTTTAGTGGTGGCCTCAGTAGCCTAGTGGTGTACACACACACCTGTCAGAATGATCTTCGGCTTTCAAGGTGCTTGGCAGTATAGAACAAGAGAGAAAAATATGGCAGTTTTCAGATGTTTATAGGAGACTGTGTGTACTAATGTATTAGATCATACTTAGATTGGTATATATTATTAATTTAGGATTAACTTATTATCTCTTTCTAATGAAGTAACAAAATGGCATTATACATATTCAACACATGATAACAATTGTTATATTAGTATTAGACAAACAGTTCAGAGAAAAGTCCATTGAGCAGACCACTTATAATCAATCTGATATTAAGTTGCACATCAAGCAAGTGTTGTACCACTAGACTAACTCTAGTTCCCATGATAGTTTAAACTGTTTTGACAAATATTCCTTTTATTCATTTCTTTCTCTACACTCAGATGCAAATTACAGGGTAGCTTTTTCAAAGGCTTCACACTAATACTGTTTAATCAAAGTATTTCAACAGTGATTCCATAAAGGGGAGAAAATGATAATGTAGCCACCACTATGTGCCCTCTTCAGTGGGTGGGTGTTGCTGAATTACCACCCTCTATGAATCCCCCTGGGGTCCCCTCTGACCCAAGCGGCTCGTTACCTGGAGTTTGAAGACCCAGTGTCGTGAAACCAAGTTTTAGTGGACTGTGACCTGGCCTGTGGTTCCACATAAAGGAACCGGCCACTTGAACTCTTTTAATGTTGGCTAACTGCACTGTGACATGCCCTTGAGAACACTGAGTGGTAAAGAGGGGCTTGCTGGGTTTGCTTGGCTTGCAGTCTGCACTCCAGGTGCTGCCAGTATGTTGATGGCATAATTCCATGGGCTGACGGCAGTTTCTCACAAACTTTATGGGACATCCCTTGTTTAATCTGGCATAAAGATTAGATGCTGTACATACAGGTCTGTGAGGTTACTGCTAATGTATTGTCTGTCCAATTAAACACTGTCTCTTGTTATGTATACTGAGCAGCACTGAAAACACACCAGTTGACTTTTCACTAATTCATTTCATATCCATTTCACAAATAGTTAAACTTTCTAAATAATGCCATGTTATCATCATATTAGATTTTAGTACTATACTGTAATTAGCTTTTTTTTTTTTTTTTACAAGAAAATTGTGTTACTTTTGATATACTTTAAATTCTGAGCTACAGCACTATATGTACTTTATCACCTTTTATTACTCAACTGGAAGCTGATATCCATGCTAGTGTTGAAAAAGGAAATTGAACAAAATCATTTCCAAGATGGCTGTGTATCTGACTGGTTCCATGTGTGCTAGTCTATTGTGTTTTGTATTACTGCAAGCTTACAGTCACATTTAAAGCTTGCTTTTTTAAATTCTTGTTGAGCTTTCTTCTCTATTTCTATATATTTATCACAAATGCATTTATATCCTTATTTCCCATAATGCATTCACCCAAACTTTAAAAAAAAATGAAATGTTATTTCAGAATTATTTTTTCTTGTTATTGAAATGTCATTTTCATTTGTCATAGTTGTTAAATTGACTTGTGTGATCAAACCACGTAAACCTGGTATACATGTATCCAAGTAAAATCTGGTTTAGATGAATATTTAGTTTGTAAGAGTTTGTAATACTTTTCACACTAATAATAAATCCAGAGTTGAAATTGAGGATGAATACATTAACTGTTTCAAGTAATCTCAGCAAATCTGTTACTATGTTCATTTCATGTTACAATGTATTTGTTATTAACAGTTTTTATTAAGTGCTAATTATACCAGCATTTTAAAACAAGCTACCTTTAATATTTTTACTTCATCACTCCTAACAGCGTGCTGAAAAACAATAAAACAGAAATCTATTAAGTTAATCAGAACCATCAGAGTTGACAAGTCGGCAACATGGTGACCAATTGATCCTCTTTTGTGTGTGCCTCACCTCTCCCAATGAGGGGGGATTATTAAACACAGAGCAGGGGACCCAAAACAGGTGCCTCATATCACAGCAGCCTAATTACCACCATTGTACATTTCATTGATATTTGTGATCCATTTCACTGATAAGTGGCAAATGCATTCCAGGTGTCCCCTCCCTGCACTCTGGCATTGTGTGGCAGCACTCTGATGCTTTTTAGCACGCCAGTGTGACTCCCAGCACAAACTTTAGCTTTTCTAGTTCCCCAACCAGTTGAAATATTCCCTCTAAATCGTGTTAAAAAGTCATTAATAAGATGTTCATCTGATTACTCTGGTGTTGTCTTCTAGGAATGTAGCATATCAGAAAGGTTTGGTTACTGTCCCAGGATATATCTTTAGGGAGGTTGTGGGGGTGGAATTCCCACCCCATTCTCATTGTGATACATCTACAATTCAGTATATAAACAACTTCTTAAAGCTCAGTAATGGATCATTGTCATAGACAGAAAAATTAATGAAAGGGGCATCTGTAGTTGGACTGTTATTAGACACCTCTCCAGTTAAAACACAGCTCTGCCCTTGCTGCCAGCAGTGAGGTGGGCAAATGGTGAGGTACCAAGAGCCACAGGTTATCAGTGCTTGGTGATTTACAGAGGAAACTAACCTTTTGTTTAAATTTCAGGCACACAGAGACATTTCACACGGAAGGAAATGATTTATTTTAAAATCTGTCTTAAGTTTACAGCCATTGTAACATGTTTCTGGTTAACAGACCCTTTTCAGTGATTGAAACTACATACTGAATACATTTACATGATTAGTGTACTAGAGTGTATTTGTTTAAGGAGAGATTGGTCATCATAGTGACAATCCATAAATATTAATATTATTTTATATGTGGGGGTTTTAAACGTACCGGTATATAAAATAAATTGTGAAATAAGATGTTTTAAAATGAAATATTACTATACATCTTTGTAAATTAAAAAGTAAATATATTTAATATCAATAAAATTAAAATGGTCTTCTTTTCCAATTATTTTCTTTTGAAAGGAGCGATGGTTAAAAAGTCACCAAACAATAACTTTGTTTTTAAGTGATGCACTCAACACATTTTTATAACCATTATAATGGCATCAGAAACATTTTAAAATCCCTAGTGACTCATTGACAGGGTTTGATCTCAGATTGACTGTACATCAGGCAGACACTTTCACCACTAGGATGTCAGAGAACCCTAATGGTGATACAAAAATACCCTGTCCATTTGTTTCTCTTGAACTGATGGATGTCTTTACAGCCTGAAGATAAAACCATAAAAATATTAAAACTTAACAGCCATCTAATGAAGAGTCTTAATGAGTATTTGGCAGTTACGTTTATGTTGATATAAATTTATTTTAAAAAGTAATTATAAAGCTTTTTTATAGGTAAGGGGTGATTTGTTGTGCCCACTAGAAAACTGTTAATATGGCAATTGGGTAGATACTTAATAGAAAGATTTATTATAATGTATATAGTAGCTTACTTAATTTTCATCATCCCCCCCCCCCCAAATATATAAAGCTTAGTTTTATCTTATCTTTTTCTTTTTAGACATACATATAAAATATAATAAATTAATAAGCAAAAACAAATTTCATATGGAATATGTATGCATCACATGGCATGCACTGTAAACATTTGCAAAAGTTTTATTAACAGCAAGGGCATTCAATGACAATTAAGCTTAGTTTTCTCCTTCCTTACCAGTCATTGACTTTTTTCTTCCTTTTGTCATTCTTTGTTATGTCATCTTCTGGTAATTCTGTCTTCCAGATGTAAGTATTCATAATCAGAAAATAAATAAATAAACCAAAAATTCAAAGTCATCTTCCTAGTTTGACCTCTGTGCTGTGGGTGGGTGTGAGAAAACAATTGATGTGGACCCAGCCAGGAACCCCGGTACAGAAATGTGCTTTCTGTGTTCAAAAGTGGACGCAAAACCTGGTCAGTTATGGCAGAGAAATTGATTTCAGACAAAGCAAATATGTCCATACGGACACACTGCATTGTGCCAATTCCAAGAATTTCTACTCTCTTTATCAAAAGATTATAACCACATGGTTTGCCATTGCGTTTTTGCAAGCACCACTTCCTGCATTGAGTCATTTTGTTATTCAAGTGTTTTCCTGTAGTGTTTGCAGGTTTGTCCTTTGTTTTGTGTGCTTCCACAAGTGTGTGTTGTTAATGTAGTCATCCTCAGACTGACCATCTGATGAGCAGTTATTGATCTACAAGCAAAACACACAAACATGGCTAGATGTTGTGAAAACAAGCCCAGGGTGCTGGTCATACCTGGAGACAATGACTGGCAACTTCAAAGCAGTCCCGCTGCTGACTCTACACTGCATGTTTGTTACCAAATATTGTAACAGTAATTGCATGAGATTTGTTCCACTAACTTTATGCATGATGTTGGTTTTAGTCTATACAGAGATTAACAGAGGAAATAGTGTCTGGAGTTAAGACAATATACTTCCACTTGTTGCTGTTGTTTATTTCCAAAGTTTATTTCATGGTTTAACCATTATACTGATGTATTAGCTAAGGAATTGTTGGTTTTTTGTTTTGTCCATGTTCAAATTGCATTAAAAAACCCACAATAATAACTCACCTATATTACTGACCATGAAACAAACTCAAGTCACAGGTAGATTAAATTTATTACCACTGATTTAAAATGGATTAGGTTAGTAAATTAGTTGTAATAAGCATGTTAAACATTTTGGACAATAGCTGATCAAGAATTGTGATATTGTGGTTATGTTTCAATCCAGTACAGTGCTATACACTGACCTATCTGTGGATTGCCGCATATAAAAGATCCCTTGCTGTTAATCAACAGTCACACAATCATTATACAAAACATATTTCTTCTTAAGTGTTTTTAGTGTTTGATAATTTGTTCATAATTTAAGTGATTTTACAATTTTAACATCTCAAAACTGTATAAAGCTTATGCTTTTAAAAACTCGTAAAATATTTAGTCCAATCTGCCTTTAAGACTATAAAGATAAATATTTTTGGACTGCTGTAAACCTAATTACATTAGGTGAAGAATAGATAGCAGTGTTGGTGCTATCTCCTTGACATTTCTCTAATTAGCCACAGTCGGCACGTCTTGAAAAGAGTGTACATATTGATAATGTAACATGCTTTTGAGACAAGAAGTTTACTCTGTTATCCAGTGTTAGGTAAAGATATATTATGCATAGCATAGAAGTGTTAATAAATAGTGCACTGTGGTCAAAGTAATTCAGTATACCAAGTAAACTCATTTTCAGACTTTTGTGTTTGTTCTGTCAATATATTTCTGTAATTCTGTGAATGACTAGATGCAATTTGATCACTATAAAACCACATACAGTAACTTTGTAAATATGTAAAATATACAAGAAGAGCACTAAACTTTCATAGTGTAATATTTGTTATTTATTTAAGCTAAATATTTCTTTAATGTGTAGATTTAGGATTTAGTTACATCATACCTTTTATGAGAATAGTACAAATAAAATGAGAGTAAAATCTAGAGTTTATTTCATTTTATTCAAATTGTAATGTTAGATTAGATATATCTGGGACAGAGAACTCTATGCATTAATTTCAGCAACTATATTTAGAAACTTTAAAGAAAAAGCTTGTAAAAATTATTAGTTATTTTCATATCAACTCTGCTATTTATGGTTCCTGTTTTGAATCAGTATTTTTAATAATAATTTATTCTTTAAGAATTTTTGAAAAATCTAATTGCATATACAGTATCCAAAAACCATAGTTTTAAAGTAATATTTTAGCAGTTATGTATTATCATTTCCAGTAGTCTAGGAGTAGGACATAGCTTAGAGGTAGAGCATTTGATTATAGTGAGGTGGATCATCAAATTTAACTCACCTGGTACACCCATTGAGCAATTTCTAGTTCCAGCTAGTGCTCCACAACTGATTTAACAAAGGCTGTGGTATGCGATATCCTGTTTGTAGATGGTACATATAACATCCATTGCTGCTAATTGGAAAGAGTAGCTTATTTGGCAGCAGTGGTTTTCTTTTCTTACTATCATAGTGATCTTTTAACCATAAACCTTGATGCCATATAATTTTAAATAACATGTGTTGAGGGTGTTATTAAATAAAGCTTCTTTCTTATTCTCTTTCTAATTGTCTAAAAAGAAGTTCAGAACCTTTTGATTCTTTGATTTAAAAAACAATAATAATTTAAGCATTTCCTTTTATGACTGGTTTTATATTGAGTGCTATGTTAGCAATGTTATTGTGTCGAATGAGATCAGAGGACCAGTCAACATCACTAGAATTTTTTTTTTATGTGAATTATTTAAAACAAATTGATTGCCAGGCACTTGGGATTCATAATTCAGATTAACAAATAACAACCTTTACGCTTTGCCTTGTTTTTCCTAACATTTCATGTTAGTTTTCACAAATGTATCCATAGCTTCATTCCTTTAAATTCAAGGTCATTAAATATTTGAATTAAAAGTTTGAGAAATTATTAGAAAATTGTATGGTTTATGGAGTGATTTTGTTTTCTCCTATTTTGTGTTTATTTTGTTCTGTTTGAAATAGGTTTATTGACCCCCTAACTATATGTGGTAGTGTGGTTGTGAAAGCTCTAAAATAGATGTGTAATATCAGGCCTGTAGGTTAAAACTGCATTAAACAGTACTATAATTTTTATTTAAAAAAAATTGACTGTTTATAACTTTTGATATCTTCAATACTTATCAGTCTCTCTCTCTCTCTCTCTGTCTCTCTCTCTCTCTCTCTCTCTCTCTCTCTATCTCTCTCTCTCTCTCTCTCTATCTCTCTCTCTCTCTCTCTCTCTCTCTCTCTCTTTCTCTCTCTCTCTCTCTCTCTCTCTCTCTCTCTCTCTCTCT
>JAUTBW010180998.1:0-12154 GCA_032361425.1 Peltospira smaragdina | reverse complement strand
AAAAAACAACATGTATTCTGGAAAATAATAACAAATTCATGAATTAAATTTTTGTGATGTACATAGTATTCACTTGTAGCAAGAGGTATGTAAAATATTAAAGACTTACCCTTTGTCGTTTATATTTTATTAATATATTTTGCTTAACCGATCGAAAACATGTGACGCCAGGATAATGACACTATGGCCATAGCCAACTGGACTTTGTTACAATTGTCTAAAGTTATAATCAAATTTAATTTTAATATCTTGTTAAAATTAATTTTATGGATATGCAAAAATCGACTATGCCGATTCACCACATACATCTGTAAAAGAGATACACTTCGAGTCGTTTGACACTACCGAAAAGTCAGAATATGTCAAAGTGTATCCTCCTCAAGTGAAATTCCTGTAGCATATTGGGCCGTGTTCCGAATTGTTTTGCTTGGAATGAAATTACTCAGTTTACTCTCAATAAAATATGAAATATTTTAATTAAAATTGTTGTAGTTTTAATAAAATAATGATGTGTTAGGTTTGGAATTTGGAATTTCATAGCATAATTTTAATATCCAATGAACTTATTTACAGTATAAAGATATGCATTAATTTATTCTTCTATGCAATGGGTGCAGAGGAATGCGTCCTCCAACAGTCCAGTCTATAGGATAAAATGAGCTGTCTCTTCCAGTTCGCCTTTCTCTCAGTCTTCTAGTCTGACAACACTTGTTCTTGTACAATTACATTAAATGTAGTGCACCCAGCATTGGTAGTTGTCATACTGTGCCAATTTCATACTGTACAGACTGCAGTGGGTATAAATTTCGTGAACATGACACACTTCTCTTTATCTGGATCACTGTCTGTTATCGTCCATCCTAATGTGAGATGGACCAGGTTATGGTGACAGTGGAGTTTGGAAGAAATTGGCATTTTGGGGTTCTTTTTTGTTTTTGCAGTAGGCTGTTTCATTCTTTTTTGTTATGGTGTTCCTTTTTCCTCTTCAGACTGCTTAACCATTTCATGTACAACATTTTCTGTTACTTCTTTTCCTGATACAATGCCACTTGCTGACTTCCTGGGTTTTATTCCATTTTATTTCTTTATCTTCAATTGCAATATCAAACTTGTCATCACCTAATGAAGCCTGATACGGATGTGTGTTGCTGGAGTTATCAGTTGTGAAAATATCTGCAAGAATTCGTGCAGATCTGTCACTAGCAGTAGCATCCACTGGGTATAACCCAGTAGCTTTAAAAGCTGATATTAATTATTATTATTTTTTTTTTTGCTACTCTTTTCGATCAGCAGCAAACAGTCTTTTATATGCACCTTCCCATAGACAGGATAGCACATACCACATCCTTTGATACACCAGTTGTAGAACACTGACTAGAGCGAGAAATAACCCAATGTGTCCATCATGTCGGATTGATCAGATGACCCACTGCACCATGAGCAAAAGTGCTTACCACAAAATCGTACAGTTCCATTGTCTGCTTTTTGCATGTTGAGAGCCAATCATTTTGAAATTCCCTTTTTGGGGTTTTTGCATTATACTCACAATCCTTTTCAGAGTGAGTTTTCTTTTATGGCATTGGGTGGGACGTTTTGTGTACAAATTTGTCCATCTTTGATATTTTACCTCACCAAAACAGACTGGCTGGTTTTAGCTGTCAGCAATAACTAAACAACAATACAATGGACACGATAGGCTAGATGTAATGGGTTATTAGTATTACTGTAATGGGTATTTCAGTATTTTAAGGGTAGGTAATTCTACTGTATGAACTAGATTTAAATGGACCAGCTACTGAAAATATATTTATCTTACAAAGTCATTTTAAAACAATAGCTAAATGCCTGTGCAAAATTTAGGATAAAATTTCTAGTCTTAAAAACAAAAAACATCCTGAAACAACATCCAATTTAAAATCAGGGTAAAATCTAAATTTCCTTTATTATGAAAACATAGATTACATTGTTGCAGTCAACTGGGTGCTAATGGTTACCACTTGGCATGCATGTTGTGTGTACAGCATTCATGACACATACAGCTACTTAGCTGCAATATTTCAGCTGAGAAGTCAAATATACCAATTAGCATCTTCTGGGTACTAGTGGCTGTCACAACACTTCAGGTTTAATCACTAACAGTAGCGATTTTTATACACATCTATCTGGTTGAAAGATGTACCAGTAGCTAAGTGGGAATATGAGAATTACTTGTGAAATGCTGCTTGACTGAAATAAAGATAATAGTCCCAAATATTTATTTTTGGCCCACTATTATATACTTTTCAAATGAATTTTTGAGCCCTGGCTGTAACATTTAGTGAGACCACAATTATGGGATGAAGTACAAGCTCAAGGATCAGAAGAATTAAGAACTTTAATAATTGTATATAATTATTTAGTGATTATCACATGGCTAGCTGATGAGCATGCACCATCCTTTTCATCTTCTGTTTTGCTTTGCAGTATTGCAAATTTCTGACACATACATCCTACTGTTATATGGGAAAGAAATCTCAAAGTAATGTGGCCAGCTGGTGGAGCTAACTGCAGTAACTAACACCACCTGATTCAGGCTCCATTGTGGTATGGGAAGACTTCAAAGGAGTCCCATCAAACAAATAGCTGTGGTTCCCTCACCACTCAATGGGTTTTCTCTCCACTGGTTATGGCTTATGTAACACTTGTCACACATGCAGTGATTGCCCAGAGGGAGGCAAGTAAACACTGAGCTTTTGTGTGGGTTATTGAGCCAATTTCTGCCCTTGTGTCAGTGGATGTTGCAATGTTGTTGATCATGTAATGCATACTTGAAAAGATGCCTGTTTGTTTAAGAACACCCTAGCACATTTCTTTATCTGATTGATATAGCCAGAGAGAAAACAGACTGAGGGTAACACAGCAGAGTGATAATGCATACTTGAAAAGATGCCTATTTCTTTAAGAACACCCCAGTAAATATTTGTATACGTATTGTGCTTATTTGTAGCACCCCTCTAATATAAGCACCCCCCATCATGAGAAATGTATCATGAAACGGTACCCATAAATAGTAAAACTGGCTTACCAGACTACCGAATTGCAATGATTCAATGTAAACAAATAAACAGGTGAAGCATTATGACACTAGTATAGTTGAACAGTACTATGTCACACGTGTTGTTTATCAAGTGTATGTCACTGTTATCTCCATGCAGAATGAACCAGAAGTACAATCATGCTGGTATTTATTTACACCGACACCATAACACTGTTTAAAACATGGGTAAATGATAACTTTAACTAAACTGCAAACTGCAGTCAAATGTCAACAATCTAACTTCAACTAAACTTAAAAGTGGAGTGGAGTAATACGACGGCAAAGCTTTTGATGTCTCAGTGAGCTAGATGCATTGACCGTTTGATATGAAATTTTTTCACACATATTATGAAACATGTTCTAGTACTCTAATTAGCGCGCCCCCTTCGTGTTTTGCATCACACCTGTGGGCTAAAAATGGGAACAATATGGTATACATATATCTTGTTGAAAGATGGAGCAAGCGACGAGGCAGAAGGTTGGAGGATGGGGAGAAAAGGATTGTATTTCATCTACATCTTATCTATTATTGTGAAGACATGAAAAGAGAGATGGGGATAGGCAGAGAAAAATGTTTAGATAATGAAAGAGGGAAAGTAGAAACAGAAGGAAAACAGCAGAGTGATACGGCACACTTCAGTGTGTGTTCATTTAAGATGACCAAATAAAAATTACGTGTATCAATGTATCGATTCTTTTTCCTTTTTTAAAAAGTTATTCTCAAATTTTAAAAACCCAAAACATTGTTTACTTATGCACAAAAAGATCAGTTGCAACTTTTGATGTACATGCTTATATTATGCAAAATGTGCATACATGCCTTAAAGTCCTATTTTTCATTAATACACAGAATCCTGTATTAGTGCTTGACCTAGATAGTGACATAGAAAAATGGCTGCATTGGTGACTGCATCCAGTGGAAATTTTTTCTAAATGTTCAAATAATAAAACAATTCCGTACAGAGTAATTTTAATTCCATTGGTTTCTTTCATTAATAACTGGTTGCATGACAATGAACATACAAGAAGCTAAAACAATTCTGTATGTGGAATATAACTGTTTTCATGAATTTATTAATTGGAAAAAACACAAAAACATAATTAAAATAAAATAAATCATTGACTGTTCAAAGCATTTGATGCTTCATAAAATTCATAACTATGTGTATAAATGTTTTAAGTATTTGTTTTATTTTCAAGTCAAAACTGCATAACATATTAAATGTAATATTGCGATACTTATCGTGAGGAGATTATCCTGATATGTCATATTGTGACCCTGCTGTATCGTTACACCCTACTGACCCTAATGTTAACTTTGTTTAAAAAAATAAAAATCCAATAAAAAAAAAAAAATCAATGCATTAAACTACAAGAACAGTATACCCACATAGTTCTGCCCCATCTGTTCATTCTGGGGTCACATGGCTTAGGAATTTACAGTGGCAAGTTGCCAACTGTGTTTTGCACAAAATACCAGGAGCAGTTTTTACTAACAGATGTCAACCAGAACCAAGTGTCACTAGTGTAATAATGTAATCTGAAATCACTGAAACTATTTTCATTATTTTATTTACAAAAACCACATTCTAATAATACATAGAATAAGTTATACTACTAACATCTTCTGACATATTGTAAAGAGAGAAGTGTGAAATACAGATTTTCGAAAGCTGTTATAGTGTTCGAGCCAGGCGTTCCACAGCCATTTTATCATAAGTAAAAGATACAAGTCATATAGAGGCAGCAGGTGTCCTGTTTTTTGTTCAGCCATATGTCAAAAGACGTATATCCAGTTTACTGAAAATAAGTTTAATTATTGATGATATACCACTGGGTATATTTGATAAAAATTTTGATTTATATTTTCATACTTAAAAAAACAACAACAACATATGAACAAAAAAAACAAAAACATTCAGTCCTGTGTTTCAAAACAACATGTGCATGCATGTACAACAACAGAAGTATATATACACATATAAGACAAATCGGGAATCAATAATGTTTATTTTAGTATTATTTTTGATAATTTTTTAGGGTTCCTGCGATGATTAAAGTAAAAGGTGGTTCGAGAAGAAACTCCATATCAGCAGTCTTTGAATTACCAGTGTTTGTAAGTATAACATATTTATTTATATGAAATTAATCTTCTTCGTGATATGTCTGTATTTAAAACAAGTTTTTTTTTCTCTAGGTTTGGTTTGTAAAGAATGAATTTCGGCTGAATGTATGTGTTTCTCACAAGTTTAACTGTAAAGTTTCAAATGTTAGTAGGACTATTACGTTCTGTATCATTTCTTTTTTTTTTAATATAAAGTTAATATTAACTGTTTCAAGCCTTGTTACATTTGTTAATATTTATGTTAGTAACATTTTTCTGATATATTTTTTTATTGATCATATGAAATACTTTGTACAAATACATTTTAAAAATCTTATATAAAATACCATATTCAATGTATTAAGTACCCTGCTGCAATAAGCGCCCCCTAAATATAAAAATAATGAAAAACAAAACTTAATTACCACCCCCTCCCAACAACAATGACCACATACAGTAAGCATGCCATAATTAACATAGAGAATCTGATAAAAATAGCATTTTCAAACACTGTCAATTTTAATTGTCCTGTGCAATGTTATAAACATAGAATTCTAAGGTTTTGTGCAACTGCCAGTTTTTTATCATTTTAAAATTAGTTTTTCTCATCCTTTTTTTCAACAGTCACCTACATAATTGCCAAATTTCACGATAAACATTAAAATTCTGATGGTGCTTTTGCTTGTGACCGCCATATTCCGGCAGTCATTTTTAACATCAAGTTTTATGGAATAAAACAATTCTTGCATTTGGGCATCTCTTGTAATATCTACAGATCCTTTGGATGCACTTGCATTTAAAAACTAAATACAGTCTGAGTGGTGTCTTTTAATTTACGTTACTTTGTCCTCTATAGATTTTGTAAGCGCCCTGGGTGCTTTGTATGTTGAATACGGTACTCTTTGTTTTATTGGCCTTGCTTAATTGTTCAGCACTTTATGTTGCTAACATTTTCCTATGTAAAAACTGTTTTTTATTATTTTATATTTTGCCCTGCAGCAGCGCAAGAGAAAGAGGATAAAGGGAGATGGTGATGATGTCAGTATTGGAAGCATTCAAAGTCTTGACACTGCAGGACTGAAGGTAATCATTGTTTACAGTTTACGGGAGTGGGACATAGCTCAGTGGTAAGCATGTTTGCTCATGGTGCGATGGGTCGTCGGATTGATCCCACATGGTGGACCCATTGGGCTATGTACTATTCCAGTCAGTGCCCCACGACTGGTATATCGAAGGCCGTGGTATGTGCTGTCCTGTCTATGGGATAGTGCATATAAAAGATCCCTTGCTGCTAATCAGAAAGAGTAGGCCATGAAGTGGCAGATACAGGTTTCTTCTCTAACTGTCTGCATGGTCCTTAACCATATGTCTGACGCCATATTACCATACACCATTGTGTTGAGTACGTCGTTAAATAAGCATTTCCTTCCTTCCTGTTTACAGTTTACTGTTTTTACTGTGTGTGTAACAGACAGTGTAGTCTAGAGGTGAAAGTGCCAAGCTGATATGTGCAGATTATCCAATATCAATTTCCATCATTCAGTCAAAAGAGCTTTTTTTTTCTTTATATTATTGCGATTATCGTAACCATTAATAAATAAGTGTTAAATGTATCATTACATAATAATAATGCCACCAACTCTTTCATCCTAACAAACTGAAATCAGCAAATATTACAGTAAGAAAAAATAAGTTGGTAGTGACATTATTTAGTTGTGCTAACTAGGAGATGATGGAAAATGTCACAACAGACTGAGTAGCTTGGTACAGTTTGGACATATGTCTAAAGGAAAATGTAAACTAGAACACTTTGCCTTAAATCACTTTGCCTTAAATCACTTTGCCTGAAATCACTTTGCTTGAAATCACTTTGCCTGAATGGCCTACAGAGGACAGTTTGGACATATGTCTAAAGGAAAATGTAAACTAGAACACTTTGCCTTAAATCACTTTGCCTGAAATCACTTTGCCTGAAATCACTTTGCCTGAATGGCCTACAGAGGACATTTTGGGTGGGCCATTCAGGATAAATAGCAGCCGTAGCCAAAAGTTAAGTAAACACATTATGCATATTGGGGGAAGTTACATGTGCCATCGGGGCACATTGACATAATTTATTTTGAGCCATTCATGAAAAGTGGTAACATGTTTTATCAACACTTAGGAAAATAGACATGGAATGAGAAATATTGGTTAGTTTTAGACACTTGAAATACATGTATGCCTTTTCCTACACCTTGAAATTATCCGATTGTTCGAAGTTATTGGATGTCAGATTTATCTCAGCTGGTGAATCTGTTAAGCTATTTCTCATTCCAACCAGTGCTGCACAACTAGATAAACAGTAGCAATATGTACTAATAATTTCTAGTCGTGATTGTGCCCACCTGACACACAGTCAGTCTGAGATTGAACCTGTGTAAGCTAGCCACTAGGGTTTTAAATAATTAATTGTTTTTGATGCGACATGGGGTTACCTGATAACCTAGTGGTTAACATGTGATCGATAAGAGATCAATCCTTGTTAGTGAACCACTAAGGGTTTCCTAATAAAGTTTTTCGACGCCGATATAACAGTTAATCAAAATGAGTTGAGTGTCGGTAAATAAAAAAGTATTAATATATTATTACTGAAGCCGATATAACCATTAACAAAATATGTTGAGTGCATCAGTGAATACCAATTATTTGGATCAGTGCAAAAACACGCATAAAACATTAACAGCAGTCATGTAGAAGAAGAAGAAAAAAACCTATTTTAGTTATGATGAAAAAGCTAAGACTGAAGTATTCCAGTAGCAACCCTTTAAATTCTGCTCATTCTGTAAAAATTAAAAAAAGAAGATTATAATTTATTTTAAAAGCTATAGTATTATATATATATACATACAGAAAGGATGATATTCCATTTCAGATTTTGCCAAATTCCATTTCTGATTTTGGTGAATAAAAATAAAATATGTTACTGCTGCTGCTGCTACTACAATAACTACTAGTAGTATTTTAATATATAGAAAATGCTATTAAACATTACACCTGAAATTTCATGGATTTGCCCCATTCACCAAAAGCATTGCATAAGTTAATTAGGCGTGTAAATCATAACAAGAATAAACATACATGGATGGATGGATTGCTAAATAACAACTGATCATACTAGAAATATTCTGATATATATTCAAAAATCATGTATTTACTGCATAGGCATATTTGAATTCAGTTATCAAGTGTAACATCTAATTGTAGGCCTATAGAGTGCTATGTACACCTTGAGTATCCTGTCAGCTGTGTATTTTAGAGCTACCATAAATATTTATGATGATGCTTAAATTGAGGAAAAATAAATAACATTAAAATACTTTCAAAAAAGAAAGAAAAAAAGAAGAAAATTCTGTTTCAGTTATTAATTCTGTGATTCCGTCTGTTTTTCTGTTATCGCAGAACATCATCCTCTATATGCATATAGCTGTTTTTATAATTTTTGTCATGTTTTAATAAAAAGGTCATGGCTAGAGGTCATGTCAAATAGATTTGACATAAATAATGACATTGCAAAATATGTCTTCACATCATTTGGAACATAGATTTTTGAAATAAATGTTATTGTGATCACATGTCCTTGAACCAGCTTAAATATCCATGTATAAATATAATGAGCATGACAATATTGTGATCTTACTCAAGGTTATATATAGCAAATCCTAATGACAGAAAATAACTCATAATTGGGTATCATTTGCTTGAAGCAGAAATTGTTTGTCATTTACTGTATAAGGAGACCTTGAAGAATAGCTGTAAATTAATATCCAAAGAGCCTGAAATAACAATGGCAAAACAAACCCCGATCAATATCAGCTGAGTGTTCATTTATAAAACGGCCACTTCAGTCCTGCAATGCATTGATGGTGGTAATTGACTTCAGATGTTGGTTGCATGTTTTAGTAATGGATGGTGCATGTTGACATGAATGAAAGTCACAAGCAAACATCACTGTACCTTGCTTCACAGCACTGACATCAAATATTAATGATCATGAACAGGCCTGTGTCGGCATCCGTTAGGACGAGTTGCTTGGATTGGTGAAATCAATGATCAAATAAACACTTGATCTAGCTGCTTAATTTCTCAGTTGATCATTATGAAAACAGTTACAAACTAGCTACCTTGTTTGACGCAAAAAGTTGTAATCTCACACGAAATGACAACAAATCTAAACAAACCTAATTTGTTTGTGTCAGTTCGATAATTGTCGCCGTCACCATGTGACGTCATTTCCTTGAGGGGTGCCTTCTGCAAGCGAGTGGGCTAATCCTGTTGATGTGTAATTGTGACTAGTGGTTGGTGGCTGTGACGTATGGAAACTCACGCCTTTTACTCATGCCACTTGTTGTTTGGTGCCTTGGTGATGGGAAATATTTTGATTTCTTTGTGCCCATCAGTAGAGAACGGATTGTAGATAGATGTACAACTTTGTGAGAATGGATCTATATATCTTAAAGCCGAATGAAATAGGTGTTAAAGGTCTGTGTGAGAAAACATTACCAATGCTTGTGTCAGGAACTCGAAGTGACTTGCAGCTCTGTTGTGTAAGTGTATATTAATGTTTTAGAACTTTTATCTTTATCTGTTTAACAGAATGATATATATCACAGTAATGATAAAAACAATTTATAAATAAAATATTGAAATTTTGTCACCTTGATCAACATACATTTTGTTCTAAATTTAAATTTATCTATTTAATTATTAAAGTGTAAAAAAAATAGCTAATTATAAATATAATTCATAATTGTGAGAAAAAACCAACATATAAAAAACAACAACAAACCATTATCTTCATACAAAAGTAAATACATTGGAAAAAACTACAAATTATAAATACATTTTTAATTATAATGTATAAATATATATAATAATTTAGTATCTTTTAATTCAAGATAAAAAACAAAAAAACAAACACATTGTGATTTTACTACTGTAACTTACACTATCATTGCATTTAATATAAATAGTTTATTAAATTATTTATAATTGAAAAAAATAAAAATGCTTTACAATTTTGAGGTTTGTTATTTTATATTTCTGTTCAATACATAATATATAAACTGTCTTTGATCTTCAGATTAAAACTGTATTAATCTGATATATTATTTTCTCTAAGACAGCATTTAAATGTTATTGAAGTATGTAGAACGTAATAGTTATTATCTTTAAATTTAGCTTTCTAAACATTTATCCAGTGATATATATATCAAGTTTTACATGTATTTTTCAGAAGAAATCTCGGCGTTCTCTCCTGCGAGTTTCTTCTTTAGTCAACCTGTTATCTCCAAATAACAAGGTCAGTCAAATAATATTATTATACCAGTTAATACCTAAATATTGTATGTAAAAAAACATGTATAAAATATTGCATTATTTTTAACAGTAACTTTATTCTGATTGTCTATAATTATTATCAAGATACATTGACTTGAGAATTTATTTTATTTTATTGTCTATAGGGACCATACATAAAGATATAAAATTATTTTATCAATAGCTTGATGCACTGATATATTACAAGTGTTTTTTAATATAGAAAATGAGTGTTAGTTGATCAGTATATGTCAAGGCTAACTCGTTTTTGATATTGTCATGTTAAAAAAATCATATGTAACAAATTCTTTTCATCCTATAACATTTCTAATTTAATGGTTTTTTACATCAAAATTCAGATTAAAAAAACCTTATTTTATATGATTTCATCACAATTTGCACAAAAAATAGTTTGATGTCATGATTTTAATGGAATCTTACCAACACGTTTCATTACAATATACATATTATTTTCTTGTAAACATTTGTTTATCAATATACTATTTTGCTTACCATTATCACATGATTAGATAACTAAAACTATCACATGGGTTTATTGCGTGTACATGGATATTATGTAATAGAGGATGAGTAACAATACCTTTATATTTTGATAGTATAATAAAGTAGTGTTATCTCTATATGCTGATAAAGTATTGTTAACTTTATATGCCAATACAGTATTGTTACTCATCTAACTGTCTAGAGCACAGCCAAAATATCAAGCTGTACTTTATTAGAATATAAATGCAGGGCTTAAATTTGCCAGTCAGCAGGTAGCCAAATGCAACCAAATTCCTATTTGGACTTGTGCCATTTTGTTTCTATGAGATACTAATTTTGGGCCCTGAGTTTTGAGCCCTGAAATGTTCATGTGACCAAACATGAAACTTCCACTGAACTAAAATATTAGCTGTGCTCTAAGAGCAAGTTTTATCACTTGCTTAATGCACTGATTAACTAATGTGATCTGTTGTGTACAGCGGCCATCAAGTTTCAAGGTGCCCAACACGCCGATGACCCGCCAGAATCTGTCCCCATACAAGGCCCCGGCGCCATCCCCTGCCAAGCGCAGACTGAGTCGTACATGGAGCGACATGATGACGAGTGGTGGGGCGTTCCCCAGCCTCAACAGCAAGGACCTCAAGAGACAGGAGGTGAGTCCTTAACTAGATCAGTGGCATAGTCGGTAGTCGTGCATTGTTGTTCCTTACTTAGCTCTGTAGAACAGCATACCCTCAAGATGCAGTAAATTGTCGGATCAATCACACTTAGTGCATTCATCAGCTATATTTTGTTTCAGCCAATGCTGAACATGTGAAGTAATAAATGTCATGGTATGTACTGTCCTATCTGTAGGTTGGTGCATGTAATTAGTAAAAGATCCCTTGATTTAGCTATGGGATGGTGCATATGAAAAACACCTTTCTGCTAACTGAAAAGAGTAGCCTATGTGGCAGCAGCAGATTTCCCTTTCTATCAGAATGGTTCTTGTGCTAGCCATATGTCTGATGCCATATAGCTGAAAATACAAGTAAAACATTTCCCCATCTCTAAAGGCCAGTATATATATATATATATATATACACACACACACACACACACACACACACACA
>JAUTBW010180887.1:0-12162 GCA_032361425.1 Peltospira smaragdina | reverse complement strand
CGCGACAGCATATTATCGCGACCTACTTCTATTTTTCGCAATAATATCCTGTTCGCATTAATTTCCTGAATTACAGTATATGATTGACAAATGATTTTTAGAACCACATGGGTTTTGAAATTATTTTCCTGGGAGAAAGTTCCTCCTGGACATGAGAACAGGACACTTGGTTAAAAAGTAGGAGTATCCTGCTGAATCCGGGAGGGTTGACAGGTCTTTGCAACTATCACTATCTTGGTCACATACAAATGCTCTGTTAGTACTTGTTCTTTCACAAGGGGACCTGCCTGTAATGTTATGTAGTTAAACAAAATGCAGAAATTTGTATTTAGTGTTTGACGATATCCATTGATAGTGAAGGCTAACAGGTTTAATTGAGGTACTGTAGTGCTTTTATGTTGTATTAGTAACCAGTAACTTTGACTAAAAACTAATGTAAAATCCATTTTTGATCACCTGAAAAAAATGATGACCAACCTTTGCCATAGTATTGCCACAGGAGTGGTGGTACATAACCAAATGGCTTTTGGCATCTAGGGGTCTGAATGAGAAACAGCTGACTAAAGTAATGAAAAGAAGACAGGTTGTTAGAACAGAATTATTTTGGAATACTTTTAATCAACTCAGAATGTTAACTTTTACAAGTATGGCCAAAAAACATAAGGTAAAAACAACTGATGAGAAAAGGTACAAGCATAACAGGTGATCGAGACTTCTGTACAGTGTTGCAGGTAACACTTGATCCAGCTATTCCTCCAATTAGAATCTTTATATGAGTCATTATAAATATGAGTCATCACAGTCACAAAGATATGTGTCCCTTCTGTTGCATATGCACCTTAATATCTATAAATACTTTCTACCTGAAACTGCTGAAGCTGTGAGTGTAGTACTTCATGTCAATGTTGAGAAATGTAGTATGTGACATACTGGAGCAGCATACAGAAAATACAGTCTTTATTAGATGAGTTTGATCCCAATCTGTCAGTGCCTGCCATCAGATACTGCTAAAATCCTGACAAATCAAAACATTTGGAACAGTCACTGTCAAATATGCTTATTACGGATTAATGGTAAGAGGAATAACTGAACTCGATATACGAAGTGTCAAATGTGTTTCACTGAAATCCTATGCTGTCCATGTAATACACTGCATTTAACAGGCATTCAGAGAACCCATTGGGCTATGTCTTGTTCCAGCTATAAACATTTCCTTCCTTCCTTAACAGGCATTCGCTGTCTAGCGTAGTTAATCCAGTGTGTACCAGTGTGCTAGGGGCCATCTTTACTTCAAGAAGCAGTGTTCAAATCTTTTTGTTGAAGTTGTAGCCAATAAAGGACCGGCATCCAACTAGGTACCAATATTGTAAACTCATACATCCGGTTTAAATGTGTGTGTGCTACACACACATATAATACTGGTTGTTTTGTAGTAGCATACAAGACAGAATGGGAAGGGATGGGAAACATATTTACGTGTCCACATACTAAACAGTTCGGATATATCTGCTGGCGGGCACAGTCTCTGGCATGGCCTGTGGTTCTGCCCAAGACAGAAGACAGAATAAAAGATATGTACATCTACATATACTACACTGAAAATAACACTTTTCAATGTTATTTTATTTCTTACATTTTCACTTTGATGACTATAGCATAATTATTATAAACAAACTGATGTTATTTCAATGGGATATTTAACGTAGACATGCATACAGTTAATCTTGAGCCATTCAAGTTACTTTCATGTCTAACAGCGACACAATTGTATTGTTTGAGTGATGTAACACCAAACAGTTCATTGCCAACATCTGAGTTGCATACTGGTGTTTTGTGCTTTTGTTTTATTATCACAATACAAGACAAATTTAAAACCGCAAGTTGTCTGAGTCTGTGTACAAAGAGCTGCAATGCTGTTGACATTTTCATTGGTTTACAGAAGCATTTATCACAGGTTTATCATTCGATGTGCTTAATACCCTGGTATAGTAATATTACCTACCAATCTATTAAATATTTTTGCCTGAATCTTTCAGATCGCAAGTGTATAATGTTTTATCGGATCATTCAGACCATCAGTCTCTGCCAATTTGCACAGAATGGTGGTTTAGAAAGCTGCCGGTATAGGCAAAGTCCAATGTGTGTGTGTGTGTGTGTGTGTGTGTGTGTGTGTGTGTGTGTGTCTATGTCTGTCTCTCTGTCTGTGTGTCTGAGTGTTTGTCTGTCTGTCTGTCTGTATCTATCTGTGTGTGTGTGTGTGTGTGTGTGTGTGTGTGTGTGTGTGTGTGTGTGTGTGTAAATTTAGAGACCAGTCATGTCTATATAGGCCTATTTTCAAGTTAATAGATACCAATTAAATAGATCAGTGCTCTTTGATTGTAAGCTGTTAAGTAAAGCATTAAAGGGTTACTGTGGTCTAGCCAGTATTGTGTCAAATAGGTAACCAAAAGTACAAAGTACCAGAAATAAAAGGTGAAAAAATAAATAAAGTAATGTTTTATGAGACAAAATTACATTTTATTTCAAAATAAAATGCCAACAGAACTTTTCTTTTAAAAAGAAAGCAAATGGTCAGCTGATGTTGCACCTGAACAAATCATAGAAAACACGGCTGATTTCTGTAAGGACTGATAGACTTATATAATCAAGTGCATTCTTTGTTATTTTGAATATAAAGCTGTTTCGAAGAAAACAGTATAAACATCCTTCATTGATTGATGAAACAAGCCAGTCAAAATTAATATCCCATAAATAACATTTTATTGTAGGCCTAATCAGTAATATGTGAAATCGTACATGTAGGGAGAATAGCCCTACAGTACCACTTGACAGAACTTGGTGATGTCGATAGCCGTACTGGGAACATTAAACCAAAAAAATATGACTTGTAATATTTATTACTAAGTTGACAAAATTACATTACCTACAAAATAATAGCATTATTTAACAGTATGGCAACGTTTTTAAAATGCCTAATGAAGTACTCATTGCACTATTATAAGTAAAACTCTGTGTGTGAGTTAGACTTGTTGCTTAGTCACACCTCTAAATCTGTCCTAGTCCAATCATTAGTTGCGGTTACATCAGTCGCATAGCTTGAGGCAAGAGAAAACAGCAGACTGTTCAGTCAGTCGGTTGGCACTGGATTTATTTATCTCCAATTTCTTTTTGTTAACAGCCAGTATTAGCTTTGTAACCTTTCTATTCTTTCAAATAAAACAGTTAACTTATTAGATACATCACTAAAATATGTGTGGCATTAGGTAAAGTATTTGAATCTAAATAGTGTAAACATTTGGAACAAATTATTTGCACAGCTCACACCTGGAACCAATTTTCTGCTATTTTATATTGTTTGCTTTATTTCTTAGTAGTATTTTGTAGTACTGTACAACAAATTTCAATTGTGTGTTGTTGTTGTTTTTTTGTATCTATAACAGATATGGAAGTAAAGTTACACACTGGAAAATTTTTATGTATTCTCACGTGCTGAATAGGCATTCGGCTGGCTTTGTTCAGGTCCCATTTTAATTGTTAATTATAACTGACTTTTTATCCACATTCAGCTGTTATTTCGATATGTATTAATTACATACCATACATTGATTATTACAGCAGAACATGTATGCCACAGCCTTCCTTTAAAATGTAAATTTTGATCCACATAAACTGTTTTTCTTTGCTGGCTTCAGGTCAGAGCAGCTGGTGTTGGAATCGCCGTGACCTTGACCTCCACAGAGCCAGGTCGCCTCATGGTCACAACTAACTGTAAGCATGTTCCAGGTGGAATCTGGGGTGCTGCTTTGAGCATGCTGCTTGATCAGTCGGAATGCAGTATGGTTCGTCAGCAGGTAAGCTGATTAAAAACACATATTTTTCTCTCTTTTTTAATCACTCTTTGGTACATATTTATAGCAGTGAAGCAGTTAAAAAAAAAAACTTGTGACAAATTCTCTAATTATTTAAGGACACACGCGGCACATAATAATAATAATAATAATAATAATAATAATAATAATAATAATAATGTGATGATGATATTGATAATAATAATAATAACAATAATAAAAATAATAAATAGTAATAATAATAACAATTTTATTTAATGACACATTCATCACATTTTTTAAACGGTTTTATTGACATAGGAGAACCATAGGTGTGCTGCTATTTAGCAATTTGCAAATGGTTTGTGTTGTGTTCTGCAGGCGGCCCTGCTGCTGGTGAACCTGACATCTGAGCCAATCCACGGCGGGTCTGCCGACAGTGGCGCCCCCTGCTGGCGGGGCCCAGTGGTGGTGGACACTGACCATGACGTCTCACTGGTTGGATTATCAGCTTTGGTCGCACTACTCACCCACTGCCACTTCTATGACCAGATGCACACCCTGCTCTCCACCTTCTACCCACACCCCACGGTGCAGCCCATCAGATCCACCACCCAGGTGCAGCTCCTGTCCACAGCCAACTCAGACACTACTCTCAGCAACTCTGGTAGGGATTTCCCCCTTCCAATCATTATAATCTTAGCAGGTTGTGGTCTGTTGTAGTTCCCCTTTCCATCCATTATAACTCAGTAGCTGTTAGTATTTGAAAGGTTGTGGAATATTTTTCATCTCAGTTATGGGTATTTCCAAAGATATATGAAACCATTAGAAACAAAATATTCTGTGCAGCTAATTGGTAGTTGCCCAAAGTTCCTTTCATACTATTGTAACTTTAATGATTTAAACATAGTGTGTTGAGTGTATTGTTAAATAAAACACTTCTCTTTCTCATATTGACACAACTTAAAAGCCAGTTGGCATGATTGAGGAATATATGTACTGTAGTCCTTGTTTTGTAATCAGGTGACCTCACAGGTTGCCTGAAGTGATATTGTTCCATAGCTGTACCTCAGTCTCAGGCTTGGGTTGTTAAGTATTTTTCTGGCTACCTTTTTTTGTTCTTCACCTTAGATGAATGGAATTATCTTATTTTTAAAGTAAAATTGTAATGTGATGAATCAGGACTTCACATTCCTGACATGTGTTTCTGAGGATAATATATTTAATAAAAACATTATTATAGAATTTTTTTGGTTATAATTTCTGTCTTTCTCTGCAGCTGCAAGTTTGAACCAAACAGATCATTCTCAGAACTCCTCGCGTAATCCAACCTCCCAGGTGAGCTGCTCAGTCGTGTAGACTTTGCTTCCAGTCTTCACTTAGTGAACAAAGCTTTTGTGTTGCATGTTCTTAGTGTGTAGTTTGCATGGTATTTGCTTACACACTAGGTTAGCGAAGCGTGGTATTCACAAAACGAAGCGCAAACCGCTCGCAATTTGCATGCCTGCTATTACTGTGTCATGAACATATTAATATCTTTTTTATTTTTAGAATACTATTGTGTTCTAACATGGTTAAACTATTAGTCGCCACACATTTTACTATGTTCAAGAGGGAAAAAAGCTCAACAAACAAATTTTATGACCGGTTTTAATATTTTTATGACCACTTTCAGTTATTAATTTTAGCCTTTTATTTAATAGTCACAAGCACTATGTGTTTTCAAATATTTTATAACTTTAAATATTTGGAGTGTCTGTTAGGCCACTGAACTTAGGTGCTGAACTTTATTTGTGTATATACATCATATTAGTATTTTAATGTTTTAAGTATAGCATGTGACACTGTAATTAAAAAAAAATCAGCTTTTTCTTCTCTTCTGTAACTTTTCTTCATACAATATACTTGGACCATAATTATGCGTAGAGGTGAAAACACAAGAGCAAGAAGGCATGTTATATTTGAAATTTTGACAATCAACGTGGAAACCACTGTCTGTCAAGGTTTAAATTTATTAGTAGACATATTTTAGATGTTTGAATACGCTATAGCCTATGTTGTTACTTGATTGGGGAGGGAGAGGGGTCATCTCCTGCTATGAATCTGTCGATAAACTCTCTTCTTTCTTCACCTCCGATAAATATCTTCGTTTATTGTTAGTAAAAAGGCAATTTCTTCGATTGCGTAGTTTTTGCGGGACCCTTTGTAGCCGACACAAAAAACTTGAAATAGTGTGGCTGTCTTCATGCTCACTAAAAACTGTCATTTTCGTGAAACAACACGCAAGTGTTGCATGTGGTTAGAGCACCCTTTGTGAAAATACAGACGCTTGCATGACTTTTGTGAATAAGGGCCCAGGTGAGCTACTCAGTATGTGTAAACTTTGCTTCCAGTAACATATACAAATTATTTTTATCAACAGTTACATCACATTTTATCAACAGTTGTATCAGTACCAAAAATGTTTTTAATTAGAAAAAAAAAACCCTAGTTTGACCACATATCAGGCAGGTGCACACTGCATACACACATAGATGTATGTTAAATACTGCATTTCTTTCTGTATTGCAGGTGACTGGATCGGGTGATGCAACTCATCCGACTGCCCAGCATCGACACACTCCGCCCACTTCCAACAGCTCCAGCACCCTGCGGTCTGCAGTCAGTGAGTAGTTAACAACACACCAAACACTAAATATACAAATACGGTAAACACCCAACATACCAAACACTAAATATAGCAAACACACCAAACACAGTAAAACCCCAACATACCAAACACTAAATATAGCAAACACAGTAAACACCCAACATACCAAACACTAAATATAGCAAACACAGTAAACACCCAACATACTAAACGCTAAATATAGCAGACACAGTAAACACCCAACATACCAAACACTAAATATAGCAAACACAGTAAACACCCAACATACAGTAAACACCCAACATACCAAACACTAAATACTGTACAACCGGAAATGTCCGTGGTCTTCAATTTTCATGGTTTGGGAACTGAAAATTGTTTGAGGTTTTTTATTTTCGAGGTTATAACATTTTTAAATGACGATTTAAAAACAAAAAATTCATGGGTTATAATATACGAGTTTCAGGAATCATGTCGCTTGTTTCTGTTGTTTGTTAGATTAACAACGGCAGCCAGTTATCGCTGTTTGAAGCTTAGTTTAAACAATAGACTGACTACTCGTTAAGTTTTTCTAGGCTACTGCTTTGTTCCATTAGAGGCAACCGATTACACTTTTTTGTATTTGTATAGAGCCTGTTAAAAGTTGTGTGAGAAGTGTTGTTGAATCGGCGGATGTAGTGTAATGTCAGCAACAGCATTCCAGTCATATAGCCTATGTGTTAGCGACATAAAACTTTAGCGAGAATGGAATGTCAACTTTCAAAAATTAATGATGAAGTTGGTTAGTCTTGCGTTTTTTATTTATAGTAATCTCATAAAATAAAATGCCACAAACTTGTATTAAATTATCAATGTTTATTGCCACAGTAATGAAACTTTCGCTGACACCTGTCAATCGGGTTTAGAGTAGTAACAATCTGCATTTGAGCTTGTAACCAACCTGTTCATTGATGCATGTCTAGTGTTTACCACTAAAATTTGTTCTTTTATTTTTAACGATAACTAATTAATTAGATCTTAGTCCAAATAATTGTCATTTAAAGATAATATTTGTTTTCATAAGACCTATTTGGAAATAGGAACTTTGAATAATGCTACGTCAAGGACTGTGTTTGTGCTTTGAAAATCGCTAAATAATCACGGAACAAGACGAACTTGACTTATTTGATTTTGTTTGTTTTAACCCCTGTTTATGCAAATATTTTCCAAGGATTTATATTTTCGTGGCTGACGATTTACCCTCTAAAACCACGAAAATAAAAACCCTAGAAAATTTCCGGTTATACGGTATACCATAATTTAATCTGCTGGTAACCCTCAGTGTCTGAAACTGTCTGAAACTGTCTAAACCATATAGCTTGTGTCTAAACTATACAATATCTGAATTTAAACCATACAGTGTATCAATCTGTCTAACCCATACAATGCTTGATTCTGTCTAAACCATAGTATTTGAATCTAAACCATACAGTATTTAAATTTATCTAAAAATCAATGTATTTGAATCTGTGTCAATCATATAGAATATGAATCCATCTAAACTATAAAGTGTTTGAATCTAAAACATACAATGTCTGGAACTAACCATACACTGTTTGAATCTAGACCATATGCTGATGGTAATTTGAGTCTGTTCAAAACTGTACTGTCTGAATCTATCTAAACAACAGTATATGGATTTGTATAAGCTTCACAGTGTCTAAAATATACCCTCTATGAAACTAACCATACACTGTCTGAATCTAGACCATACACTGACAGTAATTTGAGTCTGTTCAAAACTATAGTGTCTGAAACTATCTAAACAACAGTATATGGATTTGTATAAGCTTCACAGTGTCTAAAATATACCCTCTATGAAACTAAACCATACAGTCTATCTAATCCTCAGTCTAAGCTATCTGCATCTGACTGTCAGAAGAATGGTGGACACGAGCTTAAACAATTGACTGGAACAGGCAATAACGATGATAGCTCATAGGCTCAATCAAACAGAATCAATGGCCTGATTCACATCTTGCATGTTGTGGGCAGATTCTCACCATGAAGCTGATTTAAATTCTGCTCCCACATTTAAATGCGTTCTGTCTGCTTTTATTGATCCTTAAAATGCAGTGATTCCTCGGCTCATTCAGTCCCAATGGCTTTTTAAAATGTGATTTAAAACTCGGTGATAAAAAGAGAAGAGAAGCCAAGAGGAAGAGATAAGGGAAGAAAAGAGGGAAGGGGGTGATGAATGGGGGATACAGTATTAAAGAAGGTAAGATACATGAAGTGATGACATGAAAGCTGAGAGAGAGAGAGAGAGAGAGATAGAAAGAGAGAGAGAGAGAGAGATAGAAAGAGAGAGAGAGAGAAATGTTTGATTTAACAATGCATTCAACACATTTTATTTATAGTTAAGCCTACATGTCTACCTCATGGGCTACTCTTTCTGATTAACATAAATGGACCTATAAACAGAATAGTACATACCACAGTTTATGTTATGCCAACTGTGGAGCACTGGCTAGAATGAAATATTACTCAGTGGTTCCACTAGTTGGGATTGATCCAGCAATCCTTTGTACCACGAGAAAACACTATAGAATGAGCTTTGCCATGCACTCTGTATCATTACAAGAAAAAGGTTATCACAAAATCTCCAGAATGAAGTATGTAATGAAATTTAATGTCAGTCAGCACAAAGAAAACATCACCTTTCGGGTTATCTATCAAAGACATATATTATTTCAAGATAAACAAAAAGGGCAGAAAAAATAAGGTACTTTACACATATAAAACACAATATCTCTGTATAAATATAATGATGAAAGAAACATTGCTCTTGATCTGCTAAACAAACATAACCTTGGGTGAATAGTGCTTTCTTAATGGTTGTTTTTATTGTCCTTCTGCACAATAAGACCAGTTTAACAATTGTGAACCCAAACGGTATATCAAATCTATCACTGCTGCCAAGCACCGGGTGATGAAACATAGCTATCTACAAAGCACAGATTCTTACAGAGTCGTCAGACTTTTAGATCATCAAGTACATTGCATAGGAGAACAAATTACTGAAGGTTACTGCAGTACAAATCAGTCTTACAAATTATGAAAGTCTTGTCCTAATCCATCATGCTATATCAGTTAAACTGTCATTTTTAAAATGAGCTTTAGCATTCAAGGATTCCAATCTAGAAATCATGTGTATTTAAGTACACTTGAGCACACACTATTATTTAACCATTTTAAAACAGAAAATCTATTATCTGCATTTCTCTGTGTTTTTCGTAACATTGTGGCTTTCTTTGACATCTGAGTGTCTTGATAGCCTAGTGGTGAAAGCACCCACCTGACATGCAGTCACTCTGAGATCGATTCCCAAGTGAATTACTAGGTGTGCTTTTTTTTCTTTTTCTTCTAATTAAAATGTTTTTGATGCCAATATAACTGTTAATAAAAATGTGTTGATTGTGTAATTAAATATTCTTTGGCATATTTTGGTTGTATTATCATTATTATTATTATTATTATTTTTTTTTTTTTATTTTTTTTTTTTATTTTTTTTTTTTTTATTATTATTATTATTATTATTTAATGTATCAATACACTCAACATATCTTTATCAATGGTTATATCAGTGTTGGAAACATTTTTATTGAAAAAACCCTGGTGGCTACCTAACACAGATCAATCTGAGACAGACCATGTGATAGGCAGACACAATCAGCACTAGGCTGTCAAGGCGCCCATATATTTTAGCTGTATGCATCCTTATAAAACTGCTTTCTTCTCCACAGCAGAGTACCAGCTTCGATGGCATAGTGGTCTAAGCCGTCGGTCTGAATAATACGGCTGGTAGGTGCTGGGATCATATCCCAGTACCGGCTTCCACCCAGAGTGAGTTTCTAATGACTCAATGGGTAGGTGTGAGGCCACTACACCCTCCTCCTTCTCCCTAACCAGTAACTAACTACTAACCTCCTGTCATAGACAGACAGCTCAGGCACCTAAACTGTGTGGCCAGGACAGAAGTGTGCTATAACAGCTTGTTCTGAATGTGCACGTAAAACAAGTTTAAATAAATTAAATACAGCAGAGTGTAAAGTATCTCAGTGGCAGAAAACGGTGTGATCTGATCAGTCTCACCTAAACAATTCTCTATTAAGCCAGTACTCCACAACTGGTGTAATAAAGGTCATGGAATGTTAGTAAAAGGTACAATAAAGATTTCTTGCTGCTAATTGGAAATAGTTGCTTGTGTGATAGTGGCAGTGGTTTATCAAAGATAATGGTATATTATTTTCTATCTGTTGGAAAGTGCCTATAAGAATATATCTTACTAATACAGTAACATTGTTTTTGTATCAAACAATACCAGAAATTAAGTCCAAGAGTAGACATGTCTGAAATTTGAAAGTATATGAATGTTTGTTTTCCAGTTCCCTATGGAAATAAGTAGTAGCTTTCCTGTAAGAATACAAACTACAAACCAACCAAAAGTTGGTATCAGATGATTAACAAATCAATACACTCTAGTATTGTCATTAAACAAAACAAATCTAAACATTGTTAAATATTAATCCGACACTGACCATGCATGAAGCAAGTGCTTTGCCTCTGTGTTATATCGTGCCTCAAGATAAAATATAGTAAAACCACTACACATTTATAAAACCTGATCTAACAAAGATGCACTCTGACAGCACTTGAGTAGACAAGCCAAGAGTTTCTTTCTTTGTTTGTAGTCTAGCAAAACTCAGGTTGTGGGATTGATTTCGGTAATAAAGAAAGCAATTTCCATCTGAATCACCTGTTCTGTATTCATGGACTGTAACGCTGGATTTAATACTTAGCGTTTTGTTCATCAATTAAGGAAACGGTAGAGACGCTGACATTTAAGCTAATGTCCATCTCTCACACCATGTCTACCTGAGTTTCAGCACACTGGCAATTGTTCACATTAAACTGATCGAAACATTAATGCAGCGCTATTCGTGCTAAGCCATTTTACTATTACGGCACACTTATAAAAATATTGGCAACTCTTTGTTGAGTAAATACAGCCAGCATAATGATTCCCATGATATTTGTACTAGCAGATTTCTGGATGAATTATACTCTTGAGTATTAAGTGTAAGCAAATAATGTCGCATACATTGTTAATAATAGCCGTAGTTGTTTTTTTTTGCAAAGAGAAAACATGATGTTCGCAATATGAAACCTGTAATACATACGATTAAAACTTTTCATTTGAAATACATTATTGCCTTGTAAATGCGTATAGGTAATATTAATCCCACATGAAGGTATCTAAATACAAATTAATACTGAATCATATTAGTCTCTCTATTGATGACATTTGAAGTAAATTCAATTGCTGCTATGTATAGCAGCATTATGCTGTACATGTGAAACATTCGGCTATGAAATTATTTTTATTTACAGATTAAAGGTTAATTTTACAAAATGGAAAGGAAAATAGTTACCTGCTTACTGGACTTAAATGTTCAGCACTTTCATGTGGAATGTATACTATTACTGATAATGTATCACTTTCATATGAAATGTATACTACTGTATTCCACTAGTGAAAATGTATCAAGACTTAAATGTTGAGTAATTTCATATGAAATGTATACTACTGTATTCCACTAGTGAAAATGTATCAAGACTTAAATGTTGAGTAATTTCATATGA
>JAUTBW010180776.1:0-12162 GCA_032361425.1 Peltospira smaragdina | reverse complement strand
TCTATTGGTTTTACCTTGTTCTGACACCCAACAGCCGATTTAATTTTTGTGCTGTGGTGTCGTTAAACATTCATTCATTCATTCAGTTGTGAAGCACTAACTGGAATGAGTCCACCATGTAGGACTGATCCAATGACCCACCAGACCACGCACAGACACTCTACCAATCTCGTGTTAGTGTTTACCTCTTGTACTGGTCATCCAGCCTGCGGAACTCGGCCTTGTCGCTGCCGTCTATGATCTGTTTGCTCAGCCCCACCAAGTCACCCGGAGACACGTCCACATTGAGCTTCTCCAGAAACTCAATGTAGTTCACCTTGCCATCAGGGTAAACACCACACCTCTTCAGCAGGCTGCAGAAAGAAAATTAAACATGTAATAGGACTAATACACACGCTGTTAAATTACATATGATATACAGATGTATTTAACTGTCATTCAAGGTAACACAAAATATCAAATTTAACATTTGAAATGGAATGTCATAGGAATAGATTAGTGGATATTAAAAATAAAATAGTGTTATTAAAGTTTATATGAAAATATTAATTCTTAAAATGAATAAATTCTTTTATAATATTGTTTCCAAGTTAGATTTTAGAAAGTTTTATGAATGAACAAACTAATATAATGTACACATACTGCTCAAAGTGTTCAAAGGAAACCGGCAGGATGTGTCTGTCGAGGATCTTCTTCAGGTTTCTGGGCGTTATCAAACCCTCAGCTCTGCGGTCATAGAAGATGAGCGCCTTGGCAACCGACTTCCAGCGTTCTGTGATCTTCTCTCGAAGCAGATCCTCCACCTGGTTATACACGACCATTCAGTGTTCCTTAGACATACTCATCTACTTGAGCCTAACTAATCTGATACTCAAAAGTAGTCTTTTTTGTTTTGTGCTTAAAAAATCATTCATCATCAACTTGAAACTAAGGTTTTGTAGTCCATGTCAATCTTTTTCAAGTGCCTTAGATTTAAATTTGCCTCCACATGTGGGTGTTATTTGTTTTGTTTTTAATACTGAAAATCTATTTTGCTGCTTGATAAATATACACAAATTACAATAAAAGATAGACTTACCGTCTTCCAAGCTAGGATGGCTGGTTTAGGCTTGTCATTGTATCTGTGTACAGAGTTCAACCACTTATGACCTGCCTAGAAAGAGATTTAAAAAATGATACATGATTCAGTTAAAACATAAGCTTTAAAGTAATTAAGTCAACAGAATTGTTTAACACTGATTATCATAGGTGCCAACATTTGCAGCAATTGAGCAGTAACTGATCTTGATCATTATTTTGTAAAATGATAGTTGGAAGTTTTACAGTGGCAGAAATGAACAAAACAATGAACCATGAACGTGATAAAGGTCTACATTGCCATTGCCATTAAAACAGTAGTTCAAGGCTGTAGGGTGTGTATTATGATCTCTACTCTGACATGTAGTTGTCAATATAATGTTACATTACATGATAAGCAAGTCTCAGAAGTATCAGCCAAAAAACCCACATCCTGATTTTCATACAAGAAAACAACATACTTTTGTATGAGGTAATAAAATATTGTTTAAAATGGACAGATCTGTGATAAAAATGTGTCAGCTATATAAGCTGTCTAAGTAAAGCTTTAGTCCAGGGTGAGTTACGACTGTGTATCTACCGTCGCTTCCCTCTCTTCAAAGACCTCGAGGAAGTCGTGGTACGATATGTCATTGGTGTGCTCAGGATCAAGTGCTGCCATCAGCTTCTTCAATTCCGATTCCTCCAGATGAAAAGCAAACCTTTCAATAATTCTTCTCAACTCTTTTCTTGTCACCTTTCCATCACGATTCTAAACACAAGTAGACAATGAACAAAATTATAGGCCTGCTGGCTGTACAAAAGCTAACAACAGGAGTTAAGTATCTTAGTTGGTCATTCAAATGTTATCATTTTCATTAACAAACATATTAAATTTCAACATTTCATGTTGATTTTGTAAGGAATAGACATGTCATAAGCATAATTATGTCTTTCTTTTAAAGTGTATTATCAACTGAACATTTCTGTTTCTAGTATACTGCTAATACAAATAAAAAGTTGTGATAATCTAAGTAGACTACTAAGCAATTAATTTGTTTTTAGTTATGTTTACCTTGTCAAACTCCAGGAAAGCTTGTTTGACAGACGAGTAGTGACTCTGGACATGATCGTAGAGTTGGTTCCAAATGTCTTCTGCATTTACTGTAGTTTGAGTCTCCATGATGGGGAAAAACCTTAACAAAATATCCATAGCTATTGGAAATAAATCCATGATGAAATTAACAATATCTTTAGCTTTACAACTATCTGAGAATCTTACATGAATAAGACAAACAATTTTCAGTACAGAGATACTAAATAATACTGTAAGCAGAGTAATCCAATTCAATAAAAACAAAACTCCTCCAAAAAGCCCCTATACTTAAGGAAGAATTTTGTTTACATTTGCTGCAATAAGGCCAATACAATTTGTTGTAATGACTACCTGATTATATTTCATAAATAAACAGGACAACATACCTTAAGATATTAGACAGACACAAGTAATAACACTTAAAAATGATAAAAGGTATAATTAAAATATTTACAATTGGTTAACAATGGTGATTATTGTATAGCCAGCATTGCTTCTATAATTTTGAAAAGATCTTGTTTTAAAGTGGCTCCTTACTTGTGGTTTGGCTTGATGGGTAGTGTTTGACCATTCCCAGCTTCTCTTGGTTCTTGGAACTTTTCCAGAAATGCTTCCCATGAGATTCTTCCTGTTCCTTTTATACCACACCTAACAAATAAACATCAGAAATATCTCGGTGAACTACAGCATGAGATTCTGATGTCAGCTGCATTTGTTTTGTTGGCCTGTTTTTGACTCATAGACTTACCGGAAATATATTTCATAAGTTAACTTCTGCCTGTTTTCATTTCTGACATTCACATATTGTCTTAAAAGTGATTATTATTTTTTTTTTTTATATGAAACTGACAAATGGAATTAAAAACATGTAAATTTTATATTAAAAAACTAAAACTGTCTTAGAGATAAATACATGTTTTTATCCCTGTATCTGACATATATCAATATCAATATATTTTCTTTTCTTAGACTGTCAGAGCTTGGACAGACAATGAAATAATTAATCCTTGGTCTAATTTCCTCACCTATCCATGAGTTGTCTGAACAGCTGGTCTGACATGGGGATGGTGAAGTTTGTCAGGATAGATTTCAGATCTTCTATTGAGATAAATCCATTAAGATGAGTGTCAAACGACATGAAGGCTCTTTTCAAGTTGACATAGTTTGAACGCATCTGAACATAAAATATATTTGTTATTTAAAATTGTTATAGATGGTACAAATTGTACACTGTAATTTAAAATGAAAATATGTTAAGAAAAATAGAAATACTATTGGAGGAATTTAAACTTAAATTTGCATGAAATCAACATATCATTAAAGAAATTCTGAATGTCAACTATGGTGTACTGGTACTGTATGTTACAAGAAAGCAATAGCTTAAATTGACCATGCAGTATGGTTTTGGTCCCTACACACTCACCTTGCATTTGGTCATCAACCATTACGGGTGCCTGGGCAAAGCAATATTTGGAAATATCTAATGTGGCCCCAAGAACGTTAATGTATGCCTGTATGAGGCCCCTAAACGCCTTGGGTTTGACTTGAATTCAGTTAAGCAATTATCAATTGTGGTCGAATAGCAGAAAATTACTGTTACTGTAATAACAAATGATAATGAAAAATATTAATAAATATTGCAGGTGCTGATCATTAGGCACTGACCCGTTTTCTGAACTCCTGTTCAATCTGGTTAAAGTTCATGCCCTGCAGCATCTGTTCATCCTTCCTCAGCTGTGTCTTGACATTCTTGTCCAGATACCGGTTGCCACTGACAGCCGGCTGTGGAGGCTTCACAGGCCAGGTCAGAGCTACAAATACAATACAATGCAATATTATGCTATACAGTACAGTACAGTACAGTACAATACAATACAATATAGTATAGTAAAGTACAACACAATACAATATGATATGATGCAATATAACACCATATTCTTTATTTTCATGTGTGTGTTGTTTTTATTAAACATGCTATAAAATACACATGTAAATGCAGTTTGGTTCATAACATAATATGGGTATTAATGTCATAAGGTTGTCATGTAATTTGGAACAACATTACAAGCACTGTCATATGTACTTCACTGTCTCACTGAGAATATTACATATGGCAATTGTTTATTAGTAATGTATGCTGCTAGTTAAGTGAGTGAGACACTTCTTGAAAACTTAACTTGTATTATACTTTTAGGAGATAGCTTTGAAACTGGCCTTGATCGCATCAGTTTCAAAAACAAGGTTAGTAGGTGCTGGGTTCATATCTTGGTACTGACTCCCACCCAGAGCAAGTTTCTATGGACACAATGGGTAGGTGTAAGGCCACTACACCCTCTTCTATTTCACTAACCCTCTAACACATCTTGCTACTGACTACTAACTATAAGATGTGTGGCCAGGACAGGTGTGCGTTATAGCAGTTTGTTTTGGATGTGCACATAAAACATGTTTTAAAAAGATGGAGGTTTGAGGGTATTTTGTGTCTATTTGATCATACAAATGTAATTTTTAACTGAAGGCATTAGCCTGAGGTTTAAAATGTAAATAAAAAATAAATTAAAAAATACCTCAGTATAGCCTTTATCACACCAGCTGTTGTGAACTAGCTGGAATGAAAAATAGATCATGGATGTTTAACAAGGGATCAATCTAAAGACTCACTGCACCATGAGCAGATGTCCTACCACTAAGCTACATCCCTGCTGTCCAGGCATGAATGTGAAATTACAGTTAATCACCTACACGAAATGAGGGATGGGGTGCTTTACTTAACGACGCATTCAACACATTTTAGTTACAGCTATATGATTGACCTGTGGGAGCGCCGGCCGGCAAGGCAGGTTTCTGGTCACTGATTCCCAGTCTGTGTAAGAACTCCTTGTAGTTTACCGTGCCAGTGTGGTGGAAGTCATAGCGCTGCCACACCCTGCAACACAGACTCCGTATCAGTGGTCAAGTCTTATGAACATCATTACAGGCATATTCAACATTTTCAACATTTAACATGGCATCACCATTATATGGATGTCATTTTTCAATTGTTATATAGTGGGTTTTTTAAAATGTCATTTCAGATTTTGTTTCTGAATATAATGTTTTTAATACAATCAAAGTAATTTATACAGTTGAAATTTGCAGAAAATATATTTGATTTCACTTTGATAAATCCATAACTTGTGGTCTAATACTCATTTATAATAAATTTTAGAGATAATAACTGATTAATGGGAAAAGACATTTCATCAACTAATCTTTGATCATTCCAATTAATCAGACCACCACCACCACCACCACCACCACTCGGCAGTAAATGGAATACATGTCATTTTCCAAACACATTACAAAGTCTATGCATTTATAGATACTATTTTATTGCTTCTTTAATATACAGTTAATTTTTAAAGTTTCTTACTAAAAATTAATAGCAAAAATAATGATTCAAATACTGCTGTTCAATAAGCTGGGATGGGCCAATAGGCACGTCTGCAATCATGCCTCCACCAACATTTTACAATATAAATATTTAAAAGTCATAGCATATAATTATGAACTGAATTATTTGCTGAAGACAGCAACAAACTGATTGCTCTGAAAATACAACTTGCGATGAGTTATCTTCAAATCAGTGAGTTTTGCTCCTGTTGGAAAGTGTCCCAGTGTTGAATTTGACATCAAATGAACACCACTCACTTGTCAAACTGCTGGTCGGTGAACTTGAAGCAGTAGTTCTCAAGAACTCTGCGCAGTTCGTGTCGCTGGATTTTACCATCCATGTTGTAGTCAAACAGCTGCATGGCTTTCACAATCGACTTGAGATTGCCATGAATCTGGATTTGGTAATACAGCAATATCAGTTTTATAGCAACAATTGTACAAATATGTAATCAAAATCAATGTTTCTGTCTTCTAATAAAGAAGTAGGCTACTCAAGGAAGATATGGAATGCATACTTTACTGATATAGCAAAATGTCATAATCGGCTTAGATTAATAAATTAAGAAAATATACTGGTATTTCTTTTATATACAGTTAATTTTAAAAGTTTCTTACTAAAAATTAATAGCAAAAATAATGGTTCAATAACACATATGAAATGCATATGTCAGAGTAAAGATAATAATTTGTGAGGTGTTGCTGCAGTCTGTCTTTATATACAGAACCTCTGAAAGTATGTCATTTGTTTTTAAATTTCTTACTAAAAATTAGTAGCAAATATAATGATTCATTCACATGTCAGAGTAAAGATAATAATTAGTAAATTTTTACTGAAATCTGACTTGCTGAATTAGGTCAGGAAATATGATAATTTAGGCACTCATGTTGTAAATATCGTCTGTCATATAATATCCTGTTTATATAAAAGGACTTGAAATCTGCCAGTTTAAACAAACTGACCTTCTCTCTCAGCATCTTCTCAATGATGTCCATGTTGGCCTCTTTTGGAGTGGATGGCACGCTATATCTGAAAGAGATATTTCATCACTGTACTCAATTACAAATCCTGTTTTCCTACAAAATGAGAACATGCACACTTATGTGTAATGCTGTATTATATTTAGTAAATATTTACACATAATTGTCATAAAATTAAATGTATGCTGAAATGAAAATGTATTACCTAGTTTTCAGTTATTAGAGAGGTTTAGATTTTATAATTATGTGTATTTGTATGCGTACATGTGGTAACCTACTTGAGAGTTCTATGTCACCAATGTCAGCATGTCATGTGATGTTCCTACAAGTTACAAGTTAACATAAACTTGTAGTGCCGAGTTTACATGTAGCTACAAACTTGTAGATGATAAACTTTCTCTTTGTATTATTCTGCATCTTAAATTATATTGTTTTAAAACTTAAATGTGTATATAATTATTTTACAATTATTCTATAAAGAATAGTATCGAAAAAAATCAATATAAATCGCTTTTGAAAGTTGTAGGTCTACATTTGTATTTTATAATATAAAGCATCATGTTCAATACTACTAAATCTAATACATGAATTAAAAAAAATAATAATTAAGGAGTGCTGATTACATTCACACTCTCCCCACCCCACATTGTTGTTGTTGTTGTTGTTATGAGATAATAATGCATTCCATTCAACACGTCATGGCCTTAGAAACTGGGAGGGTGGGAAGCACATGCCAACTGCATTTTAGGGTTTAAATTTGTTGTCTTTACATTGTTTCATTCATCCATCCATCCACCATTCATTCATACATCCATCCATCATTCATTCATCCATCCATCCATCATTACTACTTCCATCAATCATTCATTCATTAATACATCATTTATTCATTCATCCATCATTAATACATTCATCCATCATTTATTCATCATTAATCCATCATTCATTCATCCATGATCAATACATTTATTCATCCATCATTCATCCATCATTCATCATTAAGTCATTTGTTCATCCATGCTTCATTCATTCATCCATTATTCATTCATTCATCCATTCATTCATTCCTCATTCATTTATCCATCCATCCATCATTCATCCATTATTCTTTCATTCATCCATCCATACATCATTTATTCATCCATCATTCATACATCCATCTATCATTCATTCATCATACATCCATCATTAATTCTTTCATCCATCCATTCATCATTTATCCATTCATCTATCATTAATTCATTCATCCATCACTAGAGTATGATCTTGATATGATAGTGCCACACCCAACCCCCACAATTCCAAAGACTAATCATAATTCTCAAGAAAGGCAGTCCAATCATATCATTTTCGTACACGTACACGTAATGACAACGTCGTTTCTAAACAGTGTTTCTACAAGTTTACTGCGGGTACGTGTAATGTGATATCACATGTACCCGTACACATACACATAATTGATCTAAACCTCTCTATTATTGTGGTCAAGAAATGTTTTATTTAATGATAGTCAGCTATATGGCATTCATTATATGGTTACAGAGGAATCCCACTAGGCGAGTTTTTCCGATTAGTGAAAATGAATTGTTAATATGCCTGATAGCACATACTAGTCTTTGTGAATAAACAGTTGGGACGTGGGATTGATCTGATAACCAACCACAGGTCCACTATGAGCAGATGGTCTACCACATTCCACACTATATTAGCAACTGTAGAATTCACTTTTAAAGGCCTATACAATAAAAGTAGAGAAGTAACCATACCTGTGTCTTCCACTTGTGTGTTTATCAGTGTGAGAACGACTGACATCCTTGCCATGAAATTTGTTTAAAAAGTCACAATATTTAATTGTGTTGTTTGGGTTCACCTCCACCTGCAATGGGGAAAACAAGAAAAATTGGTTAAAAGGGACATGACTGAAATTAATACCTGCCAGTTTTTACCATGATACGTAATTTTTAGAATATAATGTAACAGACATAATTATGTCCATATAACTTGCAGTGTTTTAGCTCAAAACTATTTACAGACAAATGAACATTCAAGCAGACAAACAAAATTATTTTATTGGAAAGATCAGAAAAAAGATGATTATAAACAATCCAGAAATATTACTGACCATGTTCCAACTCCCCCTACTACATATCACTTGACCTTTAACCCTTAGTTCTTGGGGGGTGTCTCGACAGCCTAGTGGTGAACGTGCCTGCCTAACATGTGGTTGATCTGAGATCAATTCCTGTCAGGTTGCCACTAGCGATTTTCAAATTAAAACATCTCCGATGCGTATATAACCTTTAATTTTTAAAAATGTGTTGAGTGCATCGTTAAATAATAAAAAAAAAAAAAAAAAAACCCACTTAGTTCTTGACTGGAACTTATTTTGACAACGCACTGCACAACCATGTAACCATTTTAATTACCAGATATGATTTGTAATATCTCTCTTTTTTCTATTTTCAGAAATCTCCATGCTAGTTGTATAATAAAGTCCAAATTATCAGTTCTATGTAATGGTTTTTGATGAAGAAGAGTTTCCCAACATTTCCCAACATTACCTTGGCAACGAGTGATTGAAACTGCTCAGAAGACATTGGAAAGCAGAACGACTCCAGGATTCTGCGAAATTCTCCTTTAGTCACACTCTGGTTCTGCTCCACATCATATGTCTGAAAGGCCTATATAAAATGGAAAACAAAATTAATACACACAATCCCAACATATAAAGTCCATTTTTACTGAATACAGATATTTCAGTATTGTAAATGTTTAACACATCAGCAGGACACAAAGTCAGTCTGTGTCAATTCTGCTCCAAATATTTATAGAAATTATTTTTTCATGGAAATAAATATAAACTAAATAACAACAAAATACCACCATTAACACACCAGTCTTAAGTGTAAGCATATTAATTTTGAAAGAATATAAATTTTGTCTTTACCAAAACAAGTCTACCTTACTTAAAACACACACCTGCAATCTGTCTTAAATTGAGAGATAAGAAGAGAAAGCTGCTAGAGGGAAAATTGGTAGGTTTAATACTTTAGTAGCATAATCTTCCTGGGTTTACCTTAAATACTTGATTACACACCCCAGGCAACTACACTTTAAATGAGAACTTTCTATACAAATGTCATTTGCCATCGAAATCTATGTTAGACTGCAACTATAATGGGTGCTTGTTCACATTTATACATTTTTGTCCTGATAAGATTTAAAGATTGTTTTCATAATGATATCACACATTTCACTTACATGGCATTGAAAAAGCAGGTAAGACGCACTCATAAATCAAGAGAAAAATCTACAGCTACAACTTCACTGTCCATTGCACGGTTTCTGATTAGCAGCAACTGATCAAATTTATGCACTATTCAACAGACAGGATAGCACATACCATGTCATTTGTTCCAGCAGTTGTGGACCACTTGCTGAAACCAGCATTGTTCAGTGGTTTCACCAGGAATTATGAATCTAAAAACCCACTGCACCATCAGCAAACAATCTAACGCTGCGCACAGTTTCCTTTGAATCCCTAACTGATGCCATATAAATGGATAACTTGCTGTTTCAGAACCAAAGGGATTAAGTCAGGGTTTCACACTTAATGGTATCACTAAGTGAGCTGCATTGGGTGCACAAAGGATGTATTTAGCTTTATGAAGCTATCCCACATATATCTTGGCTTAAGCACTTCTGTTTTGTGTCTGGGTGAGAAACAGTTTTTCTCTCTTTTCTCCATTACCTGCTACCTCAACCTATACCCTTTTGGTTCTTACAGCAAACTGACGGAAGTAATGAAACCACTTAAAGGTGTATGTATTACCTGTTTAAGGCTGTCGTACTTGGAATGGACATGTTCTCGCAGTAGAGCTTCCACCTCAATACTGGACATGTTGGGGTTGACAAGACGAGCAGCCTCCCTAGAACCTTGCACACAAACAACAAACACGCTGTAGCAAATAGCATGTCCCTTGTGTTAGTATTGCAGTTTGAGAAAAACATTATTACTTAAATTTTATTAATAATATATTTGTTTTAAATATAAATTGTCTAAAATAGTTAAATTTTTAAACTGTTGGCAGTTAAATGACAGAACTTGCCTCCTACAGAATCTATATTCAAAATCCTATTTTCAATGTATACAATCAGACTTTTAAAACATGTTTTAAAAATTATAAATAGGTTTGTAGGAAGTATGGCAAATCTGCTAGACATTTTTTTTCTTTCACAAATATTATTAAATGGTAAACAATTTCGGACTTGGTTAGTAGATGTAGTTTCACTCTACATCCTTACACTCAGTTCCTCTGGGTGAGATAAATTCCCATAATAAATTAATATTTCTCTACTATTAATTATAAATTGAGAGTATATTAATTTCAAGCAATAAATTGTGATACAGTATCACAGAAGGTGTTTTAATTAAACCATGGTGAATGGAATGACAGTATTCCACAACAGTAATCTAAATAGCTGTTATTGGTTTCTGACTTATGTGCCAGAAACATAATTCAGTTATTTGAAATATATTGGTTGTGTAGATGGTTATATAAAATAAATTTACTGGTGAGTAGGCCTATAAATCTAATATCAACAAATGAATTCCAGTAAGAGTTGAATTCTGGTGACTTTTCTGTTTACAGTGAATATGCACATGTGTAAACCTTGACAGCAGAATAATCCAATGATATGAATGGAACTCTTCACACTTGGGAGAAAAATGAGAGCAAATATGGATAATAATTAACTTTGTAAAAGGTTGAACAATAATTTGCTGGAATTCAAATGGTCCAAGTGATATACAGTTTTGGTCATTAAATAGGTCAATGTTCTGTGACAGTATTCAAGGTTCTCACTGGACTTTCTTCATTGAGGTTCATTAGAGTTTTCTTGTGAAATTTGGAGTCCATTAATAAGATTTTAATCTGAAACTAAAAAAATAACAGTCCTGTCCATGCTTCAAAAGACACTTTTTAAGGGTCAGTGAGATCCCTGATATGTGTTCAGTGGTGTGCAGGTGTTGTGTACCTATTGGTGACTCATTTCGTCCTGACATCAGACTCTCCCTGGTTCGCAGCACGGGCCGAACAGTGAACTGAACACCCTGGCTGTCAGGCAGCAGTCGCGGAGCTACCGTCGCCATCGTCACAACTAAAAACAATACAAAAACTCAAATTGGATCCATAACTGATTTAAAATAAATACATAATAAATATATTACACTTCATCACATAAGTATGTCAGCATCCCAAAGTCTGGAAAATTTAACATTAAATTTTTAACTTTTCAAATACCTAGTATAAATATAAAAATTACATTGCTGATTTTACCATGTTTTAACACTGGTTACTAATACAACATACAAGCACTACAGTACTTTTGCTATTAAGGGATATTGTGAAAGGATAAATATGAATTTCGCCATTTTGTTAAGCAAGGCAGGTCTCCTTGTGAAAGAACATGTACTAACATAGAGCATTTGTATGTGACCTTGATAGTGATAGTAGCATAATGTGTTTGAAGTGGAGCATGCCAGTTAGACATAACATGACTGGATCATCTTTTCTAAATGTTTAAACAATTAAAAT
>JAUTBW010180665.1:0-12164 GCA_032361425.1 Peltospira smaragdina | reverse complement strand
CACTAAAATTAAATTCCAAAATTCAACCCATAGCTCTTTACTACCCCCCACACCCACACCGTCACGAGGCGAGTGACCAAGCAGTTAATTGTAAACATTTGAGTGTACGCCTACATGCTTGAAGTCCCACGCTTTTGTTTTATTAACTCAATACGAGACAAATTCAATTCAGATTGTTGGTGTCTTAAATCCGTGCAGTTTGTAGAGTTTAGCTGCTCTCTGCGTTTTCATAGGCTTACAGAAACACGTGACAACAGGCTGGTCCTTTTAACGTCAACTTGTCTATTAATATTTTCACTCGTTCTATTCCCGGGTATAGGCCTAGGCCTAACATGGTAAGCCTACCGACAGATCACAGTTGTTTATTGTTACTTTCAACCTTGACAATAATAGAAATCATTAGAAATCTAAATTAAAACAACACATTTTCGTAAGATGCTACATAGCAGATTAGGGGCCTAGTTCGCAGGTCCTTCATTATATTTGAAATATCGAATTGAACCTTCATATTAATGAATAACAGTGGCTTTAATGTGAAATAGGTGCTTTCTTGTAAACAAAATGAACATACGGACGACAAATTATAACACCTAAGGCCAGATGTGTCATCTTCGAGGCCCTGATGTCTCGAATTTGGCTATTACCAACATACATATTTTAAATCGTGCTGTGATACCTGCGTTTTTTCACTTGGTCAAGGGCATGTAACTCCACACTCAGTAGCTCACGTTTGCATTATATTTTGCCATAACAGAAAGTCAACTTTATTAATTTGCGTGGAAAACAACAACATGTCCTTGTCATCGATCATTTCACATTTGTGAAGTACTATATAAATTGACAGTTATTGTAACAAGGTCTTCAACTTGACATAAGAAAAATGACGAAACTAACGGATGTTTTGTATAAATATAAACCACTGAAGAAATTTAATAATTACAGACCTAATCCATACACATATAAAATAATTTATCCTCCTATTTTGAAAGATTCTGTATCCAACAGGAAAGTTAGAGAACGATGTAAGTATCAGTTGCAACATAGTTATTATGTGGCAACTTCACTAACAACAGACACTTCATTAAGCTTAAAACTGCAATTTTTGGAATAAGGGCCTATGTTTGTTTTTGTTATATACTGTCACATTTAACATCTGTTTAAGAATTAAACGTTATAATTTTTGAATTTCATGCAAGTATGAAATGCAAAACCACTTTACACACTGTATGAATGGCGTAGCGCAAAGCCATTCATACTAAAGTGATTTTGTGGAAATTCATACACATCATTAGGGAAATCCCTGTCTTTTTTCCTGCCTTTTGCCGGTCAGTAGCTGAAGTAGAGATCTGCGTTCTTACCAATATTATTATAGTTTATATTAAATTTTCAGTTTATAATTAAATAAAAAAAATTGTGTTAAATATCAACAGGAATTTTTTTGAATTGTCTATAAACATAACAACATAAGTCAATTCAATAACTTTAAGCTATGATATGATGTCTTTAAATTAAATTGTAATGGAAAGGCAATGATGTCATTAAAATGAAATAATGTCATTTTGAATAGAACATGCAGAGTTGGCGATTCAGGGGTATGGAGTTAGTTTGTAACAAACGCCTTTGGTTATAAATAATATTTGCGAGATTAAATAAATAATAAACACCCTCAAATCTGAAAACTCATATAGTTTATCTCCTAAATCTCCCCAAAATGCATACGAACGTACAGTAGACGATTAACGTTTGAAGTCAAAAAATATAATCGTACAGGGATTCCTTGGGGATTTGTTTATTGACATGTCATATAGTAGTTCCAGCAGTAGGCTAAAAATATAGCAGAACTGAGATTCATGCAATTATGAATATTGGTTTTTATAATCACGTGATGTGATTTAGACCAAACCAAATGGTTATAAACAAAGCATTTTTAGTGGTTGGAATTATTGTCAAATGCTTACTATAGGCTAATGCCTACAGTCTACATAAGATCAGCGATTATCTAACAAAGCAGATGTGTTTAATGGATATCAGTAGTAACGCCGGCAACAGCATTTCAGAATAGTGTGATCTGACTTTAGATACCTGCGAAGGCACCCGCACTCCACTAAATATTTTGAGTTATATATTTTCATTTTTCAAATTGAACAATCTGCAGAACAACTAATAAAAAGGTCTAATCCATGTCTCTCATCTAAAGACCCAACCACCTATGTACATATTAGTGTTTTCCCCAGGAATGAGGCATGGTAAACTAGTCATTTTGGGGATACTTTCACCATTTTTTTTTGGGGGGGGAGGCAGAATTAAAAAGGACAAGATGGTGCTGATAATTGCATTAACTATTCTAAATGATTAAATAATAAATGAACTATTGCAGAGAATGCAGTTTTAAGCAGTATTTTTTACCAAATAGTATTTCTTTAAAAATTCTGTAACAAAGATAATTATGTCAGTGTTGCATTGCAATTTTGTAAACAAGTTTAATATTGCTACATAATTCTAAAGTGTTAAAAGACTAGTGTTGCTAGTCAACGTTTTGTAACTTAGGCTACTATGTCAAAAAGATGAGTATATACACATGCAAACAAGAAGCCCTTTTAAATTAAACAGCATTTAAATGTAAAAATGTATGCTGTGTAGATATATGTTCCTTTTAATCCAAAAGTGCACCAATATAAATAGACTGCAATGGCATCTGGCAATGGCATCTGGAGATTTGACAAAATAGGTTAATGAAAGTGATAGAATACTGATGTAAAAAATCTAAACGGTATCAGCCTTTATTTGAGTTTAGAATGCTTGTCAATAATAATATTTCACATCTTTATGTATTTTAGCTGCTCCTTGTGGTCAAGAAATGATGTTGTTGCTTTCATGTTGGAGGAAAAATGATTTCATCGAGGCAAAGTGCAGCAAAGAAATATTAGACTTTAGCAATTGTGTTGCCACAGCAAATGTAAGTAGAGTGAGAGAGAGAGTGAGAGAGCAGTAAGCAAATGTCTCTGATCTGAGGGCCTTATTCTTCAATTTAAAAGTGTAATTTTATGTTTGGAACTTAAAAATAAAACCACATCTTATCATTGGTCCATGACACTTGGCCAGTGACTGGACATAGGTATATTTATGTTCCAGATGTAACTTACACACTTGTTTTGAATAAGGTCCCAAGGCTTTAAAATATTGTGTAAATAAAATATGATACCAGGTATGGTAAACATTAACTACAGAAGCTAGCTCTAGACTAAGCATAAGCGTTCGGATCCTGGATGGAGTTTCATAGTTTTCACAAAAATTTCCCTTATCAGTGAATGTTTATTATTGAAGTGTCATCATTCCAGCCAGTGCCACATGAGATAGTGCATATAAAAGACCCCTTGCTGCTAATAAGAAAGAGTAGCCCATGAAATGGCAGCAGCGGGTTTCCTCTCTATCTATCTACATGCTCCTTAACTATATGTCTGATGTCATATGTCATATGTCATATAACTGTATATCATTGTGTTGAGTGCGTCGTTAAATAAACATTTCCTTCCTTCTTTCCTTCTTCCACTAGATCAGGTGCTACGATACCCTGGTGGTCAATGCGCCCGCTCAAGATGATCCCTGTCAGTTAGCCACTAGGGATGTTTATAACACCAATGTAACCGTTAATAATAAATGTATGTCATTAAAAATAAATAAATATTATTATCTTCCACTGGAGAGAATGTTGTATATGATTAGTATACTCAAAATTGGATTTACACAGTGGAGAATGAGAAATGTTTTTTTTAATGATGCACTCAACACATTTTAACTATTGTTATATGGCATCAGACATGGTTAAAGACAATTATGATATAAGGAAACACACTACCACTATGTAGGCTGCTCTTTCTGATGAGCAACAAGGTATTTTTTATAGGAATCATCCCACATACTGGATAGCATATACCATGGCTTTTGTTACAGCATTCGTGGAGCACTGGTTGAAACAAGACATAGCTCAATGAGTTTGAACAATGGTTAAATGAAATCTTGTTTTCCAAGTTCTGCTTAAAGAACAGTATCACTGTAAAGCAGATACTGACACAACTATGAACAATGCCAAGGAGGCATTTGGCTGAACGTTTCTGGACAGTGAAACTTCCCTGTGTCAGATAATATTGAATGTATTTAAAAGTGAAATTTCCCAAATGGGGAAATGTGTACCAGACTATAGAAATAATGGATAGCCAGTGTTCATTCTAGGACGTGCCATTGGTGCTATTTTTCATGAATGGCCCAAAATAAATTATGTCAGTGAGCCCTGACGGTGCACATAAATTCCCCCATTATGCATGACATGTTTACTAAACTTTTTGTTACAGCTCCTATATTTCCAGAATAGCCCACCCAAAATGTCCTGTGGGCCATATGGCCCCTTCACTTTTCATTCCAGAATGAACACTGGATAGCTGATGGTGCTGTTAGTCATTGAATCAATCCCATCTAGTGGACCCATTGAACTATTTCTCAGCCAATGCTTCACAACTGATGTAACAAAGATGTGCAGTGTACTTAGTTGTCTGTGGGATAGTGTTTATAAAAGATGCCTTGCTGCTAATCAGAGAGAGAACTTGTGCAAGTTTTGGCATCAGATTTCTTATATGAATTAGAATAGTCTGTTAATATATATGTCCAATGCATATAACCATAATTAAAATGTAGAGACACTGATTTTCCTTTTCAGATTTTTCCATTTTCCAACTCAGTATTTTTTTTTTTACAAATTCATACATTTGTGTATTTAAAAAAAAAAAAATTGTATGTTTTATTTTTATGGTCTTAAATTATATCACATTTTCTTTTTTCTCAGTAAATGGACTGAAATGTTTGAACAAAAACACAATGGTTATTTTCTCTGTGCTACACTATTTTAATAAACATGTAGCATAGCAAAAACAAAGACATTCGGGCCTTGTACCTCATAGCATTCATAACACTCACGTCAGACGTAGACTTAACTTACTGAATTAATATCAGGAAAGATTTTAAATCTTGAGCATAAATGAGCATATATGTAGGCCACTGTGATCGAAACAGACCTAAATATGTACCCAATTTAGTCCATACTCATAATGTTGCTATTTTAAATAAGTAAATTTTGTCTACGTCTGTTGTAAGTTTTGCGAATGCTTCGAGTTATAAGGCCCAGAGCACTGACATCATGACATGACATTTTTCAAAAAAAAGTTTGGAGACTAATTATAATTTGAAAGAATTGTTGAACTCAATTTCAGATCAGTGTTTCTGCATGTTGAATAGTGTAGATTTAATTGCTGTTAAAAACCTATTCAGACTGAATTATTACTGAAATGGGTATATTCTAAATTCTGTATATAGACTGAGTCTTGGTCTACAGACCAACAGCCTTCATTTTGTCATTTTTATTCATTATTAAGATTTTCATCGCAACACAGTATAAATTTCAATATTACACAAACACACCTAGATCATATTTTGAACAAATATTGATAAATATGAATTATCACCAACAAGACACATTTAATATTAACATGCTAGTTGATAGGTAAATTATGTCAACAATATAGCACCTGTGGTTCTTCAGCTTTTTTTTTATCATGGTATTCATCAAGTCATGCTTTTATGTTTATTCAATTTTGTACAGTGTTGAATTCTGTAAAGCTTCTGTAGAAATGTATCTGATTTTATTAGGACACTTGAACTCAGTGCCCATGGAATGTGATAATCACACTATGCCACTAAATGAAGCATGCTTTAAAAAAAAAAACAATAAAAAAAAACACTTTAAAAATCCAAACTTCTTTCAGTTATAATGTATCATTTTGATTGTCATTGTTTATAACAACAACAACAACAAAATAATAATAATAATAATTAATTGTTGTACATTTTAAAAAACAATTATGCAATAAAAAAAAGTTCAGTATTTTAAAATAATTAAAAAAATTCTTCATAAAAAAAAAAAAGAAGAAGAAGAAAAAAGTGTTCTGCATTTTGAGCATCAGGAAATGGTTCTCCATATGTGACCTCTACCAGTCGCTTACTAAGACCTTTATTGGGATATATCTGGAATGAGTAGTATCAGAATGTTTTGTCTGTGTGATAAGCAAGATTGAATTTTACCATTACTTTTAACTAGCTATATATGTAATTGTTGCTATAGTACGACATCACACAGCAGATTAATTGTTTCTAAACTCTCAATTTTTTAAAACTTATGTGGAAACTAGTAATTTTCTATTCACTGTCATGAATTTCTAATATTAATATTACATTTATTGAGCCATCTTCTCTTTGTTCTTTGTATATGTTTTTCCTTTATTTTTGGGTCCAGTTAAGTGATCTGTGACTGGTATATATGTTTGTATGAGGCTGAGATCCCTTGCTGTATATTTGAAAAAGTTTGTTCTTAAAAAGTTTCTTTTCCTGTTTACTTTCTTTTTCTTTAGAATTGAGAAAGGAATTGAGTTTAAAATTTAATTATGGTATTGTCTGATAAATAAATCATTAAATAAATAAATAAATCAGACAGATAGACACGCACAGAGACAGACAGCTAGAAATAGAGATAGAGATAAATAGTTAATATAGATGCAGTCAGACCTCATTACAAAACCAAGTTTTTTCCATAAGTTTGTTGTTATATTGAGTATGAATTCTGTTATAATGTTTAAGATTAACTTTATCTGTGTAACTTGTTTGTTTCCACAGAATGTGTGTTGGATGGTATAAATGCCATTGTAATGATGGTCATTGTAATGGGGTCTGACTGTATATAGATTTTTGATAATTAAGAAATTAACAGTTACATATAAATAAAATATTACCAAACAGTGTTTCAAAAGTATCAAAAGACTACATATTTGTATTTCTTTCCATTATAAGAATGTTGGTTTTGGTGGGGTTTTCTTATTCTCCCCTCAGCCCACACAAAAACATAATGAATGAAAATGATGTTCTAACACAAGTTAATTTTAAGACCACTGAAAATAAAGTGCTTTTTTGCTGTTAAAGGTGTTATAATGCACAGAGGTATTTCCTTGTTAATTTGAATTTCCTAATGCAGCACCTGCATGGATATTAAACTACAGTGGAACCCATATAAACTAGACACTTATGGGACCAAGTTAAATTTAAAAAAAAAAAAAAAAAAAAAAAAAAAAGTTTTTTGTTTACAAGAGTTCATACTGTACAATAAAGTAAGTCATGAAACTGAATATTGTTTTGTTTAGAATGCGTTCTGGCTTCATGATAGTGCAATTTAAAGGTGTTTCACTGTAGTTATTCACATTTATATTAATGCATAGTGAAAATTAATTTTCACAATATCAAATAACTGTTTACCATATTGCCTTACAAATTGAAATGGCCCAGGTGTGCTGGCTACTTGCCGCATGAAAGGGCTGCCCGTTAGTGACATAGAGGTACCAGTAATATGGCTCACCTGAGTAAACATAAACACTGTCACTACAGGACAATACTCAGTGCAGCCGCTTTGATACATGTACACCATGTAAACCGGCCCACCACAGAAATACCATTACCAGCTTAGCAAATTAATGTGGGTTATTTTCTACCTCAAATAAGTTTTTAAAAAAAACCAAATCACAGAATATTTTGAATGAGATTTTAATTATTTATTTGCTGAAAAATTTACTTATAAAGAGTAACTTTTGTGTGTGTGAGTGGGTTTTTTTTATTGAATGAAGTTAAGGAAATGAAGCCATATTGATTGACCGTGGAAGTAAAGTATTAAAGAAATATCTGTTTCCTATGTTTAACAAAGGAAGCCAACATATTTCTAAACTCATAATTTTGATTAAATGGAGTAAAACTGGTTATCTTTTATCATAATAAGTGTATTCCTATTTTGATATTTGTTTATTATTATTGTTGTCTTGTTGTTATTTTTATCTGTAGATTACTGGCCATCCTATTTTAAATGTCCTGCTTATTGGGAACCTGTATTCAGTATTGCCTAATGATTTGCTACACAGATTTGGGAAGACTACACAGAACCAGAATTTGATATACTAGCTGCTTGTAAATTTTCATTCATTGTCAAACTTTGTTCATTGAAATTTAACATGGTGTTCCTTAGCTTTATTGTGACAAATATGTGTTGTTTTTAATTTTGAATAAATTAAGTTACCAGTATTATAATATCTATATAAATGATACTTATTATTGTAATTATTATTGTAATTATTTTGTTTTGTTTTAAGGCAAACAAATCTACTGATCAATCAAAAACCTCCAAGATATTGACATCTTCAGAAATAAACAAGGTTTTGAGGCGATACCCACAACCACCACATACTCTTAACCTGAAAAGTAAGTCAGTTGATTGATAGTGAAATAACTTTGAAATTCCTTGTTGTATTCTTCCACAGTTAAACAAGTACTCACTTTTGGATATCAATAAAGGATTTTATTATTGTTTGTGTGTATGTATATGTATATATATATATATAAAATTTTTTTTTTTTTTTTTTTTTTTTTAGATGAGCCAGATAACTTGATAATGGCATTCATACAAAAGAAAGAATGTAATAGGAACCTATAAGTAATTTGTTTAGCAGGAATTTAAACACCATTATGGAATGCTCAGCTGTAGAGTGTCTGCTCGTGATATGGTCATTGGATCAGTTTTGCCTGGTGGACCCACTGAGCTATTTCTCATTCCATCCAGTGCTGCATAACTGGTGTAACAAAGGCCATAGTTTGTGATGGGGCATGTTAAATATTACTTGCTGTTAGTGGAAAAGAGTAGTCTTGTTTGGCAACAGTGTATTTCTCTCTCCTTCCCTCCTCTCTCTCTCTCTCTCTCTCTCTCTCTCTCTCTCTCTCTCTCTCATACATACAAACTGGATAATGCAGTTGTGGAGCACTAGCTGAAATGCAAAATAGCTCAATGAATCCACCAGGTAGGATCAATCCGATGACCTTTCACACACAAAGGTTGTCTATTTTGTTAGTCAAGACAATCTAGTTGCTACATTTTATTTATTTAATTATATGTCTCTCTTTATTATTAATTAATTAATGATACATTCATTTATATATCACTGGTAATGTTGGTATCAGAAATAAGAGTTTACACCAAAAAACACCCCAACCTAATAGCTCATTGTTCCATATATTGCCCACCAATTGCTAATGGTACCTTTTGTCCAGTTTGAATGATGAACCAGTGGCACCTGCTCAATAAGAGTTTCGACAGTGTTGATGGTTTTTGCTGGTCTGTGTGTGTTGGGTGTTAGTTTGTGTGTCTCAGGTTTTGAAATGAGCATTCCAGTAGACTGAGCTGCAAGATGAATCACCCGAACAGGCTGAGTGTCATAAGCGACTGTTGCTAACTGGGTGTTAAAGGAAAACCATTAGTCAAAGTGTCGTCTGTTAATTACCTCAAGGCATGCAGACAGCTCACAGACAGTTCCTGTGAGGTTTTAAAAAAAATCCTTTCTAAATTTGTCTGGCAATTACAAAGGAAAGCGAGACCACCTGATTGTTGTTTTTATTTGCCAGTGTTTCTTTTCTTTTGTCTTAAAGTGCAGTGTTTAACATTAGTTTATTGTCTGCCTTTGGTTTAAAAGGTTTGTACCTGTAAATCTTAAACATATATAGTCAAAGAAAATTGAACTATCTGTCTACAGGGTATGCATTCAAGATTTATTTTTTTGACTGGCCAATTCGGCCATTCACAGCAATACATTGACTGACCTGTACAATTTTTGAATGGCCCATGACCAAACTTCATTAAAAAACCTCAAACCCACTTAAATTGCACTTAAAATATGTCAAATCATATCATTAAAGAAGAAGAGTATATAAAAGGGATTTAACTATTAATTTTTCCAACATTTTTAAAATTACATGAATTGTTCACTCAGTAGCTGGAAAGTCACAGTGAAAGATTGCCTATATCATTGTCAAGACCAATATAATTTTGAAAACACAACTTCACAGGTCCCACTTTCGATACATTACGAATTATTGGTTAAAATACATTGTCAGCATTTCTGTATCTACCGTATATCAGTTAACTGAATAATAAACAACTGTAAATAAATATCAGGTACGGTCAATTAAATCTGAAGGTACACACACACAGCTTTTGTAAAAGAAATTAATATATGTAGAAGAAAACAGGATCAGCTAAGCATGTCAATTTTAATTGAAATTTTATTATAAATATAGTCATTAACACATAATTATTACATTTTATTTCACAACAAAAAATATTTTTAATGATAATTTTATTTTAGATCATTAGCGAACAATAATTTTATTATTCTATTTCTAACTAAAATTATTATAAACGGTTAATTAATTGAAATCAGTGGTGTATCACAACTCACCAATAAACAGTTCAATTTACCTATTTGTCAAACTCTAGCCTTATCCATGGGTAAAATGTGTGACAGTGACTGATGGGAAAAATGATCTGAACAGACTGAGTTTTAATTAACTTGAAGACAAGGTGCGTTCAGATGGGGGGTATTCATCCCAAGAATCACTCACCTACACTCACATAGTTTCCCAGTCCTGATGTTTGCTAGATTGAACCATAACTCTTTCAAACACCCACTCAAACAACAACAGCAAAATAAACATCTGCTGAAGTTAAAAGCTGTTTGTTAAAGAGGATTTTAAAAAAGTGAAATCTCAGGAAATATTTTGGCAGTGGTTATTTACTGTCTAGTAGATGGTTATTGTGAGAATGAAAACTGCTGTTCTACCATAGCTAAAATCACCAGAAAATCAACAGTGAATTTTAAATAATCCCTGATATGGCCACATTTTTTTCATGGGGCCAATGTGATCTAATCAGTTCACAGAATGAAATTATTTTATTAAAACTGAGCAACAGTCATTACTTAGTGTGGTGCATCATTAAAATAGATTTTTTTTTTTTAATTATTGAAATGGGATGTTGAAATGTGTTTCTGTCCTAATTCTTTAAATATATCTATGACTTGAACAAATACTAAATATCTGACAAAAAACATCCAGGTATTTTTCTAGTTTATGAAATAAGTCGTAATTAAACATTTATAAAATTAAAATTCAATGAATTTACAGTAAAGTCATGTGGTTAAGAATGTTTTGTCAGTGTGTCTTTCACAAATTGAACATATATTCAATTATGCAACCTAAATTTTTTAATATTTTTATTTTTTGGGTTTAGTTTGTATTTGTTGTTTGTGGGTTTGTTAATGTTTTCAGTTTTGTTTTTCCATTCAGCCTGTATAATAGGTCTAGTATGGTAAAGTGAAGTACTTAAACCAAACTGGTCATCACTTGTTGCTATCTAATTCTAAATTCTAATGTCAAGATGCATGTTTGTCCTGCTGTGTGGTATTTCCCTTCGCTTGTGTTGAGCACCCACACTGTCAGACAGTGAATAAAGAAAATCACCTCATTGTGCTGGTGGCAGATCCTCTGATCTTGTCTGCAGGTGTTTCCCATCGAGCTCCCAGGAACCGGCTATTGCAGTGTACTTATTCAATCAGCCCATTCTTCTTTACACAGGCAGGCCTTACATGTGTTTAGTTCACTATTATCATCACACCTGGCTGTTTGTTGTAAGCTGTAGCACTCAACAGGCTGAAGTAGCCTCCAATGAGAAATAATCATGTTAATGTTCTAAAAATGTGATCCACTGTCAGAAATGCTGCTACATGTTTTCTCATTCAGCTCTGTTTAACAGTTGTGAATTAATTGGGGTTTTGTACACTGAATGTTTAAAAAAGATATATTAAGAAAAAGAAGTTGAAAAACCAAATTTGTATTTATTTTTAACTTGAGAGTAAAAAGTATGTTAGGAATTTTTTATTTTTTTTTGAATTTTAAAAATAGTACATTTTTATATAGCCTTTTCCAGCACCTGTGAATAAATATACAAATTTGACAAAATCATGCCTTTTTCTTTGAACATTTAAAATATACACACATTTTTATTTTTAAAATTATATTTACATTAGAGTATGTTATTAAGTTGAAAGAGAAAACTTGCATTTCTTACTATCATAATGGTTGGCAACCATATGTTTAATGCCATATAACCTATATAAAATTTTATTAAATCTCTCTCTCTCTCTCTCTCTCTCTCTCTCTCTCTCTCTCTCTCTCTCTCTCTCTCTCTCTCTCTCTCT
>JAUTBW010180664.1:0-19089 GCA_032361425.1 Peltospira smaragdina | reverse complement strand
GAGAGAGAGAGAGAGAGAGAGAGAGAGAGAGAGAGAGAGAGACAGAGAGAGAGAGAGAGAGAGAGAGAGAGAGAGAGTTTTATTTAACAATGTACTGAATATAGTTAAGTTATATGTTGTCAGACTTAAAGTTAATAACCAATATGACAGTCAGAAAGGAAACTTGGACTATTTCTTCTGATAAGCAGCAAGGGATGTTTTATGTGCACCATTATACAGACAGGATAGCACATACCATGGCCTTTGGTACACCAGCTGTGGAGCAATGGCTGGAATGCGAAATAGCCCAATGGGTTCACTAGGGGGGATTGATCCAACAAACCACTGGACAATGAGTGAATGCTCCACCTTTGAGCTACATTCCTCTGTAGCGGGTTACAAAAACAGTACATGCATATACGATTTGTTTTAGAAAAATAAAACTTAACAAAGAATTAAACCTAATTCAAGGAGGTTTCATTTTAATTAGACGCGTCCCTAGTGGCTCACTGACAGAAATCAATGTAAGATGGAGGCTTTCACCACTAGACTATCAAAGTACCTACATCGATCTGCGTCACAATAACAGACTAGTTCTGTGGTGATCAGATGAGAAAACTGGCTACAATACCTGTACTTTGCTGGATATTCCCCGTAGCCTTTGAGTATGTTACGTAACTTGTCCAGATCCAGTTCATTGGCAGTACTCTACAAAAACAAGAGGCATTAACTTACTCCAGCAACCAAATCAAAAATTAGTTTTACATCACATAAAATGAACCATTGTATGATCAGTATTACTTTCAAGATTCATAAAAATAGAAAAAAACAACAACAAAAAACCACATCAATTCTCATTTTTATCTGTTGTTGGCAAAGCAAAATAAATCTATTTGTAACGTACAAAAAAACTAACAATATAGGATTTTAAATTATTTATTATTCTAAATTTGGGAGGTGGGTTTTTGTTTTTCTTGTTGGGGTTTGACTAGGAATAGGACATTATCAACAGTCCTAGGATTAGTATTTTCATTACAGCTTTATCTTCTTAACACATTCAGAACTAGTCAAATAATGTTAGTGTGTTATGCCTTTCACTTTATTACAAACCTAGCAACTAAAAAGGAAATTAAAAAAGTAAATAAAGCAAAATAATATTTTGAAGTTTTTACCAAAGTAACAGTTTTTGAATGAACTTATGTCTTTAATATATGTTCATTTCTGTGCATCTGGACTAATTCTTTGTCTGAATTGTTATTAAAAATGTCAATGATTTTCTACCTTTCCTAAAACCCTGCTAAACTGAGAAGACCCTCCCAAACCCTGCTAAACAAAGACCCTAAAACCCCTGCCAAAATGAGCAGACAATGACTAACTGTGTCTGAGTCCTGTCGTGGTTTCCTCCTGTCCTGATGTTTTGACCGACTCGTCTTCACCAGACTCCTGTCACTGCTCTCAGTCGACACCGTCTCCGACATCCTATTGGACGAAACAACTTTCACCAGGGGAGCGGGAGGCTGAGCACCAAAAACAATGTAGAGCAGTGATTACTGATCAGTGGCCAATCCACAAAACGCATTTAGGAGGAGCCACTATTATATTATGCAGAAAGCCACCAACATCAAATACCACTACTACTACTACTGGTGGTGGTGGTTGTAGTAGTAGTAGTAGTAGTAGTAGTAGTAGTAGCAGTAGTAGCAGTAGCAGTAGTAGTTGTAGTGTTATAAAATCGCTAAATTTAAGAGGACACAGACACCCGACTTCACCCTCAGCACTGTGTGAGACTGATGTAAAAGGTGATCAAGGGAACAACTGCTAGTTTTTGTCAATACATATAACTGAAAACATAACAATATAAATATAAAAGCACAGTATATAGTGTAATTTATTTTTTAATTAGTTTTAATTCAGAATTTTTCATCAGAAGACTTTGGATTTTTAAAAGAAATTGATTGCAATGAATTTTAAGAATGACTAGTAATTTAAAATCTAGTAACTTTATGGCATGCAAAATTTAAGGAAAAGAGTGAAAATGCATCAAATTAAACCCAAAATGAAACACAAGCTCTCTATCACAGTAACCTATGAACTTAGACCAATCCCTTTCCTATATATATATATATAATATATACAGTTGTAGGATATTTTTCGCATTATTCCACATGCCCCTGTCAACGTGCTAACCTTGTTCAGCTCGGCGGAGAGTGCCAGCACACTGTACACGTGCAGGTTTCCGTCCTCCATCACAGCCACCACATAACGGCCGTTCGGACTCACAGACACATTGCTGATACGGTTGTCTACTGTGCCGATGTCAAACAACAGCTTGCATGTCTCCGTGTGGATGAACCGCATTATCCCGTCCTGACACAAGACACCCAGCACCTGATAGATAAAGTAACTCATTAAAAAAACCAAAAAAAAAAAACAACACACCCAAAACCCCAACATTTTAGAGCCCTACACACCAAAGTTCTTTGACTACAGAATCACTGCTGAGTAAAAATGTGCTGAGTGTGTCGTTAAATAAAAACCAACAAGAAAACCCCTTAAAATGACACTACCAGGTTAGTCCTACACTGGAAGATGTCTCCCACTCCACACCATAGCTCTGTGACCAGAGCATGACAATACATCATAAAAACATGTAGATAACAAAACTTCTTGGGCTCTTAAGGTAGGCTATTCATTATGCTGTGCATGACTTGCTTGCTTGGAAACTGATAACCAACAACTGCTAACCATTTTTGTCTGTACAATGTATTCCCTGCTACTGAATGACTGTAGTCAGCTCTACCTGGTCTGTCCCATACTGAAAGTCACTTAGTCTTGTATGCTAAATTCTGTGACTGCAGAATGTCTGTATTTGACACTGAGAGTTTCTAATTTTAAATGTTTTCTGATGCTGATATAACCATAAAACAAATGTGTTTAGAACACTGTTAAAAACACACACACACACACACCAGGCTGACTACAGTTAACTCTACCTGGTCGGCGCCACACTGGAAGTTGTCTGGGATGAAGTCGAGCTGCTTGACGGACACCACCTTGGTGGGCAGCTCGATGATGCGTAACAGATGCCGGGTGTCCAGTGACCACAGGTGGATGAAGCGGGACCTCCCCCCTGCCGCCAGCATCCGTCCATCCCTGTAATGTGAAAACACGATCACTATGTTTAATCAGCTGCATTATTGTAAAATAAGAGGTGCACTGTCGGTCAAAATATTGAACACTATTCAAACATTATTTGGCTAGTAATTTCCATTTATACTTAAATCTAATATGATTGTACATGTATAATAATAATAATAATAATAATAATAATAATAATAATAAAAATGAAACATTCTATGAAGTATTTACCAAGTTACATTATCTGACGTGCTTATATGCACTGTGTGTTCTAATCAATTATATGAAATATATTAAATTTCTGTGGAATGGTCTAAATGAAAGCAAGTAACTATTGACTCTCCCCAGATCTGCTTCGAGCAGTTTCTTAGTATATCAAAAATTCCCAAAATATAATGCAACAATGAATGTAAGACTTTTAAAAATTATATTTTAGTGATCCATATATTAAACTCAAAGCTGAATTTTTTAAAAACTAAATGTAAGTGCCTTGACAACATCCTGGTGTAAGGCTGGTGGTATATACTGTATTGTCCATAATAAACTGCATTACCATTATAGTGCAACTCCAGAGGATTACCCTATATAATGAAATAGTTATATTCAACAAATTGGAAGGAATATGTCCATATAAAGTGGTATAAAACTGTCCCCAATCACCTACCGAGTGGCAGCAAACACTCGGTACTGTGGACTGTCCCCAGGGGGAATGGGCAGCTGGTATTTACACTCCAGAGTGTCTGACTCCCAGGCAAATATTGAGTCGTCACGGAAACAAGTGATGATCGTGTTACTCAATGGAAGGAAAAACACCTGCAAAATTTGTGTTCAATGTTATTAAGAAAACAAGGTCAACTGATAACAGTTCTTATCTACACTAACAAAGCGTATTCATCTTAATTAAGTTGTCAGAATGCATTTGACTTTTAATAGAAGTTTTTAGTAAGATATATACACACACACACACAGACAGCAGATAGATATAAACTTGTGTGATTAATAACTAGAAGTAGGATATAAAAATACTTGGGTGCTTTGCAGTTAACAGCAGTTGCCAACTACTCCATAAATATTAAGTCTTTTTACAATTTATCATAATAGTGTTGTCAAGATAGAGAGAGAGGTTTTAGTTAATGAGGCACTTACCACACATGGTATCATGCACATGGTTAAGGACCATTATAATACAAAGACAGGAAAAATACTACTGCTACGTGGGCTATTCTTTCCAATTAGCAGCAAGAGATCTTTTATATGTAACCATCCTACAGGATGGATAGCATATACCATGGCTTTTGTTACACCAGATGTAGAGCAGTCAGTGGATGAGACATAGCCATATAGGTACTCTTAACAAATCTTGACAGCAGTAATCCAGCCCACGTCACCATATAGATGTTAGATGTGTACCTTAAGTAGTCCCACTTCTTCTTTGATGTTGAGTTTGCGTTTGCGCTGGAAGGCATCCAGGTCCCACAGTAGTGCTGTATCAGCCGACGTGGTCAGTGCGTAACGGCCCGACGCGTGCATCGAGATGCTGTGGATAGCAGACTCATGGCCCTTCATCCATGCAACCAGCTCTTTGGTGTCTGAAATAACATTATTAAGACTGCAGTCTCTGCAATATTTATAACACTTAATTCAATCCATAGGTGTGCATAAATTGCACTAGCTACACCAATTGTTCACATGTACAACACAGCATTTCAATGTTAGCTGGTTGTTTTAATATTTGCCTATGATGCTTCTGTGCATGTGAAAAATTGGACCACTTGAGAATTAGCTATTTTTATATGCTGTTACCTATGTTATTCATGACACTAACTAAATGCATCATATCTGTTAAAATGCATGTGGAAGAATGTGAGCATACCAGAATCAAAGCACTTAAGTGAGTAGTCAGATAGGCCCACCAGGAACTCCGTTTTTCTCCTCAGAGTGAAGGCGAGAGCTGTGCTAGGATGTCCAGTCTTTTGGGCAAGGCAAAATCTAAAAGTAAAACAGAACTCTATTCATGTGTTAGCAAGTGTGTTGAAAGTATGAGCTGTACAATTTATTACCAGCAAACATTTGAAAATACACAGTACTTACTTAACCATTTCCTGAACATATAAATAAACTGATATCATTTACACTTAGAAAATCAAATCCTCTTTAATCAACTTATTAAAAGCATTTTCAAAGATCTATCTATCTATGTATATCTATATAAGCCTAGTGGTGAATTTTCCCTCCGGACATGCAGTCAACCGGATATCAATCTTAGTCAGTGAACCACTAGGAATCATTTTAATTAAAAATGCTTTCCAACACTCATATGACTGTTAATCTAAAAATTGTGTGGAGTGTGCCGTAGTAAAAAAAAAAAGAAAAAAAAAGAAAAGAAAAAAGATAAAAAAACACAAAAAACCACACCAAACACCCAAAAACAATAAACAACAACATTGTCTAATGTCCTGTCCTGATATAATATAAACAGCTTGTATACATTATAAAAGTACATTAGATAAAATTTAAAAGGCATATAACTCTGTAACCTAATAGCAAACCTGTTTTTTGTCAGATCGAAAATATACACGTTGCCATGGTGATCTCCTGCAATAAAGCGGTCTCCTGGTGCATCGAATGCTGTATGGAGAAAGCGGATGTGTCGGCCAGGATCTGACAGAGCACTCGACAGAGAGCTTGTGATCCTGAACATTAACCTAAAATAATAATAATAACAACAACAACAACAACAATAATAATAACTCACTAGGGTTAGTCAACCAGTGGGGATTATGAGTAATCAGTGTTATTATTTATTACTCCTGAAAAAGTGCACCGAAATTCAGTAATCACACAAATTATAGGAGTAGGCTTATTTATGAATATGGGCCTAATTCCTGGTAAAATATTTCCTGCTCAAGAGCAGCTGACCAAAGACAGCCAACATCATTCTAATGAATGAATGCATTAAATGATTAATTAGAAGTCGAAGTATAATTAATCTCTTCCTACTGATTTTTTTTTTTTTTTTTTTTTTTAAAGTAAACAAAATCCATCTTTCCAGGAGGTAGATAGATTTTCCAAGTCTTTTAAGAGCTTTCTTCGAGAAGACCGACTCCAGTCTGTTACTTAACATTTGGACATTCATGGGACCTGTATCGTTCTTCCGGGTAATATTTTTTCCTACACAGCACAATCTGACTATATTTGACTCGGAACCGCTTCGGCCTTTAAATTGACTATTTTGGGCCAAATACGATGTCTTTCAGTAAAAACCACAAATATCCATGTGTACAAAACAAACATACTGTATTTAGTCTCATTAATCAGTTATCAAACTTCAAATCCACGAAAGTGTCCGACCTTGACATTCAGCAAATTTAATTATTTGGTCAGTTTAAAATGTGGATTCAAATTTTGGCGGAACTTTGATCGTTTTACAATTTTTCGTACCAGCAGTGGAACAGTCTCCCACAATGGAATTATAGTTGCTTATACAAATACAACTAAGTAACTGTGTTTTAAGATCAGTTTGCAACTTGACTGGAAATAAATAATAATGTTCCGCTGAAAATTTGAATCTGCATTTAAACTTGAACTAGTGTGACCCCTGATTAAGATAATGAAAACCACCTGCTGCCAAATTGGCTACTCTTTTCAGACAGCAGCCAGGGATCTATTATATGCACCATTGCAATGACAGTACAGCACATGCCACGGCCTTTGTATTGTTACCCCAGTTCAGTTGTGGTGCATGGCTGTTAATACTTTACAGTACTATGTCAAGTTATATATTATTACAAAATCTGCGTTTTAATTTACTTGCAAACTGTCACATTTCACCTTTATTGTCAAATGCTTATTAAAACAGTGTAAACGAAATCCACTAAATGAAGCAGACATTTATGTTTAGAAGAAACCAAGGGCAATGCCAATGTAAAAAACGAGATATCAGGTGATCGCTTGTTTATCTGCACAGAAAGCGTCTAGCGCATAGGCCTACTTCATAGTGGGTACCTGATATTGGCCCAGTTTCGAAGTGTGATGTTTTTTTTGTAAATTTGACCATGTGGTGTAGCGAATGCAATGCACAGCCACTATACAGTGTGATTTTTATACAACTGGTAACTGGATTAACTTTTCTAAGTTATTAACCTTCTGACTACTGCAGGCAAGATATCTCGCCCAATGTCACAAAAACCAAGTCGGAAATTGTTGATCGTAGTATGTCCCGTTAATACGATTTTCCCCGCCATTTTACATTGAGGAATTGATAGCTGATTGAATCAGCTAATTTTATGGTAATTTTGATCGTTTTATGCACGCTGAAAGTTGTGAAATGGCCGACGAAACGTTGAAGTTTGTTTCAGACAAAAATTGGAGTCAACAAAATACATGGATTATTAATAATGGACGATTTGCCGGGCAGCTAGCTTCTAATGTATGTAAGTAAAGCCGACTTCATTGATTTTGATCGTCAAAAGGTTAAATAATAAAAATATTCTCGACATAAAAACTTTAAATAGATCAGTTGGGTGCAATGAATGAATCGGATGATTTGAAGTCAGGTTTAGTAGTTACCCATTGTCACTAGAAGGTGATGGTTTTCTGTGCCAAATCTTTCCTGATGTTTTCTTGCATACATCTAAAGTCTGCATAATTATCCTTTGCTCTTGTCTTAGTCTAGCTAGCTGATTTTAAAATCCGCAACGGTGACAACAAAAATATCACCGTTATTCTAGGTCTGAAAATAAACTACAGGCGTCTAAATGAATTCTACATGATAATCCTAATGTGAGTTAACATTTTTGTTTACTACCAGTGACTCCAGTTTGTACTATGTTTATATTATTAAAAAAATACTCAAGTGAGATGCTTGAACATGTTTTTCAAAATGGCGCCTTTGTTTTTCTGGGTTAATATAAATTTTGCATATAATAGCGAACTAGTCGATTTTAAATTTAAGTTTTTCTTTGAGTATGTTTTCCATTATGAAATTATTTATTTAAAATAGAATACATGTAACTGTCACAATTTAGGTGAATGCCTTAATGCACATATTTGCAATTATAAATGCATATCAAAAGTTTCATTTTCGTTTTTATACTATAAAAAACTTTTCGTTTAACCATGTTTGTTGTTAATTTGTCCATTTTCCTTGGAACTCCTCAATTCTCCTATTATAAACACGTCTTAAGGATTATAATTTTGTTATCGTTAATTACATAATAATCTTTTATAGACAACTATAAAACATAAAATGTGTTATAAAATACTATTGAACTTAAAGCTGTATAACAATTCACCATTCTACTGAAAGTTAAACGCTAATCTGAGACATTTAGATTTAAAATATTTTTATTCATATAAAATAAAAACATATCACATACATGCACATTTACATAATAATGATAATTATACTATTTATTTTTTAAAATCCTGAAAAATATTTAATGAGGGTGCTCCTCAAATATTGCCAAGAATAACCAATTTTAACAACTTCCGCTTTCTTTCAGTTTGCACTTCCTGTTTTAAATGCGATTGCGGTGGTTGGGAAAGCCACGTCAGATTTAATAAAACAACATTTGAATAATCATACATCTGATAATTGTATTGGTATATAGTTGTGGATCAGCTAATTGTGTATTATATGAAGGATGGCGTCGAATGACATTGGTGATTGGTATCGAAGCATACCACAAATTACAAAATATTGGTTTACTGGTTCCATAGTTTTGCCTCTTATTGGTAAATTGGGAATCATCAGCCCTGTATGGTTTATCTTACACTGGGACTGGTTTGTCTACAAATTTCAAGTAAGTATATCGGAAAAAACAAAATAAGCTGAATAGTTTATAATGCAAGAAATGTTAGTTTCTAACCTAATTTAGATTCATCATTCATTCATTGTCATAGATTATCATAACATCATCATGCAATTTCGATAAACATATGTTTTTGATAGTTCCAGGTCATTTTGTACTATGTACCTGTTAGCCCAAGTCATTTTGTACTCTGTCGTTTCGTCCTAAAACCAGTTCGTACTTAATTGTTTTGCCCTTATTCCTGTTCGTATTTGAGTCATTAGTAGTAGTAATAGTATTTTGCAACAATTATTTCTTCATTAAATAAATATTGAATCAGTCGGTATCCAGAGGCGGATGTAAGAGTTACCCCAGAGGTACTTCAGAAGTGCACACTGGCTGCAGTGCTTGTCATTCTTCATTGTGCTCACATGTTGCTTTTTCCAATTAAAACTTCTTGAGGGTGAGGGGAGGCGGCGGGAGAAAAAAAAGGCCGAAAGATAACGGGGCAAGATGGCGCTGATCAGGGGCATCATGGCGCAAGATTATCAAGGCATGGCGCCCCGCCATCCTAAAACACGCTAGGGAAAACACTAAATGAATGTAGAAAATGCTTTGAGTTTGAATAAATATACTGACAGTACGTTTTAAGTATACTATCATAAACTTTCTAACACATCCAATTTTTATTGTATCGGAAATATGTGACATCTGGATACATCATGATATACTTGATCTGTTGAAGATTAAAATTTAAATTCCAGGTCATAACTCATACTGTTTATCAAGCACAACTGAGAACTACTGTATGTACTAAGCAGAAGTATAAAACTACTACCTAGTGCAGTAGTGGCACAATAATTCTCATTTGCTTTTTATAGCCATTGATTGAGCACAGTAAATAGGACCTCTGAATTTTCCATCCACACTTTTTTTTAGTACACATTTCAGCAGTATTGATCAAAATGAAATTACAGTCAAAATAATAAATGTCATCAGATTTTGTAACTGATCATGTGTATTAAGGTATTTTAACCAGACGAATTGCTGAATTATCAGTTATTTCATACTGCAGGAGAAAAATCCAACATAAAACCTTAATTGAACAAATGTTTTAAATAAAACAGTCCCTTCCTTTAACTTCTGCAGTTCTGGTGATATTTATTTTTGTATTTTCAGATATGGCGACCGCTGACTGCTGTTCTGTACTACCCTATTGCTGGTCCTAAAGGGTTCCACTTCCTGTTGAATCTGTACTTCCTGTACTCGTATTCAACAAGACTGGAAACAGGTACAGATTTAGAAGAACTAATATGTGGTGCAATATTATATAAATTTCAGAAATCACTTCACATTTCTAAATCTTAAAGTTAAATTTAGTTGCTAGTAAACTTTGTGAGATTCTAGAGTAAATTACTAGAGATGTGTAGACTTCGGCCACAGATAATTACCAATTTAAATGAATTTGAAGCATGGCCAGTTAATTTTCTAGAACCCCTTCAGAAGTCAGTAATATTATAATTCAGAAAGAGGAGCAAAATTTGCCGATATATTTTCTCCACCTTTATCAATGTTTATATGTGATACTGTGCAGTCCAAGTTGTAGGCTTACGTGCCATTTTTACTTTCAGGTATTTTTGATGGTCGACCAGCAGACTACCTGTTTATGTTGTTGTTCAACTGGATCTGTTTGACTGTATCCTTATCAGTGAATTACAAAAAAGATTGGATTATAAGTTTAGTTTATTTAAAACAATATTTGTTCAGTATATTTTGTTATATATGCATATGGAGGGATAATGTATATATAGTAATGGTTTATATCACATGCCAGCAGTAAAAGAAATTCATCATGTTGACACCGACAACATACTTATTATAGTTGTATATCTTGTGATATATCTTATTATTGTTACCACTTGCCAAACATTGTGGAAGAAAATGTGGTGTGGCATAACATAATTCCGTCCACTGTGGTTTTAACATGCCTTTGGGTTTATTTATCTTGAGTGAATATACTTTATAATCAATATTTAGAGAAATAGAGACCTGTAAATGTGTGACATTGTGACTTTAATATACCATTTTTGTCTATTTTCTTTAACTCTGAGCTCAGGCTATTGCATTCATAGCTAATTTAATGGTAAGCTTTATTAAATATTAATTTGTAAATATGTTTTTGTGGTTTAGACAAAAATTTTTATTGTACCTTAAATTTGGCGCTGTAATTTACCACTTACGGTTGTGAGCTTCCATATCTGTGTTGGCTTGTTTCAGTTATTAATATACATAGCTTCTTGAATACAGTGGCCAGCTGCATGGCTGTAAGAACCAGGTTGCAGGGGGAGGACATGTCCCCCATTACTATTATTATTATTATAATAATAATTATTATTATTATTATTATTATTATTTTGCTTGACAAGGAAGTAGGATCAATTACCAAGTCTTTTGTGAAATGTAGGAGGGTTGACGGGTCTGGGCAGGCAGTGCCCGCCTCCTCCCCCCTCCCACACATACTTTATGCGTTATCTATGACCAGTGATTTTTAGACTGGTCATCAAAGAAATACAAAAATACAGTGAATTTTAAGTATAACCATTGAATTTTGGCATGCCAATCTGTTGATCTTATGACAAGTAATATTTAGGAAAATATTGAAAAAAAGCACTCTAAAACTGCAGTTCTTGCAGCATTTTAAATATTTAATCATTTAAAGTATTTAATCAAATCACTAGTGACTAGTTAGGTCTAACATGCCACCAACAGTTCATTGTACTTGCTGCACCAGTTCACAAGTAAATTTGCAGTTTGTTTGTATTTGAACTTTAAAATTCTATTTTGTAATCAACATATTCCAGAGATGGGAGAGGGACATAGCTCAGTGGTAAGCACGTTCAATCATGGTGTGGTGGGTCGTTGGATTGATCCCACATGGTAGACCACTTGAGCTATTTCTCATTCTAGCCAGTACTCCATGACTGATGTATCAAAGATCGTGGTATGTGCTATCTTGTCTATGCAATGGTGCATATAAAAGACTCCTTGCTGCTGATCGGAAAGAGTAGCCTATGTGGCAGCAGCAGGTTTCCTTCCTGAGAAGATGGTCCTTTACCATTTGTCCAAGGCCATATAGCTGTACACCAATGTGATGAGTGCGTTTAGATAAACATTTCTTCCTTCCTTTCCTTACGTCAGAGACTGTAGTTGTCATAAGCCCTTTTCTCTTTCAGCTGCTGATGGACCCCATGGTTCTCAGTGTGCTCTATGTGTGGTGTCAGCTCAACAAAGACCAGATCGTCACGTTCTGGTTCGGGACCAGGTTCAAGGTCAGACATAAACAAAATTCTTTCATAGACTCACCTTATGTATTTTTTTTTTTTTTTACAAACTGCCTTACTTGGGTACTCACCTAACTTTTTTGCAATGTAACTTGAAGTTTACCAATATAGAATTTTTTTGTTGTTGTTAATTTGTTGTTCATTTACAAAAGCAATGTTCATTAGAACATCATGTTTGTAGACTGTCAATTTGACAGTTTGACTAATTGAAATTTAATATTGAGCAGGTATTTCTTTATTACTGAATGATTTGGATATGACATTAAAACATGGTAGAGGTGTATTGTTGACCTTTCAAAGCAAATAGATTGTTGTTGAATCAGAAATACCAATATTAATGAATAATTACAAAACTCCAGAAATAATATATTTTTTATTTTTTATTATTAAGCTGTTTTGTTTTTAAGCATTAAAACAACTGCACAAAATGCATATATATTTTGTATCTCAATTTTAATTTCATGCTACATACTATGTTGTCTGTGGAGAAATTGCTTGTGAGGTTTGTGAACAGTATCACTAGTAAATAGACTGTAATCTCACCGATACTTGAAAAGTGTCTTTTGAAGCATGGACTTTGGATGGGACTGTTATTTGTTTTAGTTTAACATAAAATCCTAATATGGGTCTTCCCAAATTGAAACCCCACTAAAATAGCCCCCAGTGGAGAGAATCCAGGGAGATCCCTGTAGAGTTACCACAGCTTTTGTTATAATGGGTATAGATGTTGATGCTCAGAGGTAGAGCACTTTTTGCTCATAGTGCAGTGGGTCATCAAATCCATCCAACACAGTGGACCCATTGGGCTATGTCTCGTTCTAGCCATTGTTCTACAACTGGTGTATCAAAGGCCATGTTGCGTGCTATCCTGACTGGGATGGTGCATGTGCAAAATTCCATATTGCTTATTGGAAGAGTAGCCAGTGTGGTGACAGCTGCTCACCTTTCTGACTATCAACATTTTTTTTAATGGTCCTTGTCTCTAAATAATGTGTTGATTATATTATTAAATAAGCCATTTTTTTTTTTTTTTTTCAGGCCATGTATCTTCCTTGGGTTCTGCTGGCTTTCAACATGATCATAGGTGATGGGTAAGTAGTAAGAGTTGACAGGCCTTCTAGAATACTGTGGCCAGTGAAATATACACTCGGGCCAGTAATAAATGAAAAACATATTCCCGATGACCAGTAAAATATAAAAAATAGAAGAAAACCCGAAAACCTTTATTCTTATGCTGATAGCTTTACGCATCTTACACTTACTGGACTTACAAATTACAATTTTCCGTTGGAGGTGTTTGTAATAACATGGAAAACAGTGTTCTTCGCATTACACTATCGAACAATAGAATAAAAATGTATTCAAATTAGCTTTATAATAAAGGTGGTAGTTTGTGGTACATGCATTAGATCGTGTCTGTTACGGTGCGAGTGGACACATTTTAAGACATGGAGTGATTATCTTGTGCGATAATTTCAGTGGGAGTAAACTTGTAAAGTCGCACTGTACTATAAATAGCGATTTAATGTAGTGACCTAGTAAACGTAATGGGCATGCGTCGAAAACAACTGCTCCAAACTCCGACAAGAGTGACAGGCATGAGTGTTAACATCATTGTGACATTAAACAAATTGGTGTTTTAACAAGTAGGTATGAGATTTTGTTAATGAAAATGGACTAGGTGCAAATTATTACGGCAACTTTACTCCTGGCTAATGCTAACAACTCGGTGATATGAGCTGATCTGAGTGGGACAAGAATCTATTTTGCCATTTTTGCTACTAGGGCCTACGGGTTTCATACTGAAAGGGTGCTACTATTTTACTGATCGGTTTTAATATTTATTGCTAGAATTCAATACGTCAACCAATGATATATTGAACTTTAATTAAATGTGAAAACTATCGGTGTGGGTTTACAGATAATGGACTAAGATAATGTAGAGGTTGGCATATTTGCATGCATGAGCTTTTTCCGGTCTAATACGAGTTGTTAATAAATAAATAAAGTAAAAATACATATTTTAAATAATATTTGAGATAGAATATAATTTTGTCGGGCCAGTGAAATTTTATTTATGGCCAGTGAAAATAAAAATTCACTAGCCCGGTTGCCAGTGAAATATTTCTGAATTCTAGAAGGCCTGGTATATTGCTGTCTTAATTTCCGTTCTACTTAGCATGTCACTAAGCTTACAGTGCAAAAGCTTAGAATGCATCACTTTTAAATGTTAAGCACATTAATATGTAATGACTGTCTCCAATATGGATCCAGTAGATGAATTAAAGTTAGTTCATCGAGATAAACTCCTACAATACATTGAGGGTTTATATTCAGAACAGTAAATTTTGGTCGCAAATTTGTCATGTTCTGTACAGGGAATATACTGCCAGAATAATAAATACCACCTGATTTGGTAATTGTGATTGCGTATTATGAACATAAATGTGTTGAAGTTTATCTCGATGATGAAAATAATCAAATTGGGAAAGTCCACAACTGGTATAACAGTATAACAACTGGTATAACTGGTATATACTGTTTAAAAACTTGATGTTAACCGATGTGATGGCAGCTGTTTACCTTTCTCACTGTCATAATGATACTTAGCCATATAACAGTAGATTAAATGTGTTGAGTGTCTTCTTATCTCAAATATTTCTCTTTCTCTTTTTTCCAGAGGCCTCATTGAGTTGATAGGGATCTTCGTTGGACACTTCTACTTCTTTCTCATGTTCAAATACCCACAGGATTTTGGTGGATCACGCATTCTGACAGTTCCTTCAATACTGTAAGTAACTGAACTACATTTTTACTTAAAAACTATCACTGATGCCTACATACCAATGATAAATGTATTTACAAGTTCAATAAATGGTCTTTTAATATTTGTCTAGTTATACAGCATTCACTTGATGTATGACAACTCTGGGTTATTTTTGATAACATACTTGTTTGTACTTATATATTTTGATAACTGAACCCCCATCCTCCACCCACTTATTTAGTTACATTGTTGATTTACCATGTTTTAACACTGGTTACTAATACAAATACAACATACAAGCACTGCAGTACCTGAATTACACTTGTTAGCCTTTGCTATTAAAGTGACATTGTCGATTTTACCATGTTTTAACACTGGTTAATAATAGTAATACAACACACAAGCACTACAGTACCTGAATTACACTTGTTAGCCTTCACTGTTAAAGTGACATTGTCGATTTTATCATGTTTTAACACTGGTTACTAATACAACATACAAGCACTACAATACCTGAATTATACTTGTACCTCTTTGCTATTGTCAAACACAAATACAAATTTCGTCATTTTGTTAAGTGAGGCGGGTCTTCTTATGAAAGAACGAACTAACATATAGCGTTTTTATGTGACTTAGATAGCAATAGTAGCATGATAAGTTTGGAGTGGAGCGTGCCATTTAGACATAATATGACTGGATCATCTTTTCTAAATGTTTAAATAATACAAAATATTCTCGACATAGTAACTTTAAGGAAGGTTCAGTTAGTTTAAGGTAGGTTCAGTAAAATTTTTTTTTAAATGTCAGTGATTTATGTTATCATTTCCTGATTAGAGTAACTACAGGTGCCTGGAAGGCACCCACCTGGCACGCAGTCGATCTGAGATTGATCCCTGTCACATAACCACTAGGAATTTTTCCAATTAAAATGTTTTCCAATTTTGATACAACCATTAATAAAAATTGTCAAATGCATGGTTAAGTAATTTAGAATTTTAATTTTATTATTATTATTTTTTCAGATATAAATATTTCCCAAATCGGCGTGGTGGTGTGGCAGGCTTTGGGATGGCCCCTTCAAGTAGACGAAGACCAGATGAAGATCAGGGTCGCCGGCATGCCTGGGGTCAGGGAAATCAGCTAGGGGGAGATTAGGTGGGGGAGGGGGAGGATCAATCTACAAGATTTTTATTAAGGGAGGATGAGAACAAAGAAATTGACAGACATGGTGTCTGAATGAAAAGGTGATGCAGAAAACAGATATCTGAACACAATTTTCAGTGCTGAAACTGGAAAAATATTTTTTCAACTCATTTTAAAATGTGTAGAGTATTATCCTGAAGTTGAACAGTTGATTACAAAAAGGTTAACGTGTTAACCAGATATTTTGGGCTGAATGTTTCCAGTGCTTGATCACCATGTAGAAAAATGTCAAAAAAGAGCTTTGTAAATTTTGCCAGATGTTTTAGCCACTTTATGTGAAAAATAGGGTGAGCTCTGAATTTTAGAACGTGTTTATCTTGTTGCAGAATAGGTGCAATAGGAATATTTAAGATTGATTCATCTGTAGTTTTACTTATGTGTCATTAACAATATTTGCTTTAAAATGTCTTTCATTTTCATCATTGGTTTTGCCATATCTTCCTAGGACATGCCGTTAAATCCTGGTCCCATGCTTACAAATCTTAAAGTAATAGGAACACCATTCAGATAGAATTACGTTAAAGTCTGGACTCAGAGCCCGTGATTTTGACTTAGTTACAACATTACAGTGAGCTTTAAGTATGGCAAGTTAATTTTCAAATCTATTGACCTTACGGCAAGTAAACTTTAGAACTGTTGGGACTTTAGAGTTTATAAGCACATGGCCTGGTCGTCTTATTCTATGAAATAGGTGGGATACTTGAATTTTTTTTAGTGATTGTTAAAGTAGATGTTCACACAGTAGATCTCTGTGTTAGTATGACACAGATAAGTTGTTTATTTGTTACCAAACTGGAAAATCAGAGGTGAGAAACTTGAAACAAGGTAATAACTAGCAGACGTAAATGGTTAAAATGGTGGAAAGTGATTTTCAGTTACTTGCATCTTTAAAGCTTTGTAGGTGCCTCAATAGTCTGGGGGTAAACTGCCCACCTGACACATGATTGATTCATGTCGGTGACCAGCTAGGGATTTTTAGAATTAAAATGTGTTCAGTGCCAGTAAGATAGTTAATTTAATTTTTTTTATTTTTTTTTTATTATTTTTTTTTTTATTATAAAGCTGCATTATGCAAATGTTTAATTTTCAAATAATTAAAACCATTTAGAATAGTTATCCAATCACATTTTGCACTCTGGCTTATCCAAGTCAAAAATAAACAGTACTTCGAAACTGGGTCACAAAACGATTGCTGTAGTGTTTTCATTGCTTTATTATAAGCATGGAATTTCACAAGATACTACATGACATTTTATTATTTTGGAAAACTAATAACAGCATCATAACAAAAGACCAAAGGGAAAAGTCTTTCACATACATGATGTCAAATGCAGCTAAAATGGTGTAATTTAATTGTTACAATTATAAAATGGCAAACACATTGTTCAAACTATGTAGTAAATATAAACATACGTTGTTGTTTTGTGTAAGTTGAAACAAAGTTAGGCTTGTATTGTTACTTCAAGTTATGAGAATGGAAGCCACAGCCTTGTAATTTACGACAGACGTAGACAAAATTTACTTACTTAAAACAGCAACGTTATTGGATACCTATATAGGTCCGTTTCCATCACATAATATGCTGATTTACGTTCATCTTTTAAAAGCTTTCCTCATAATAAACATATAAGTTAGGTCTACGTCTGACCGAAGTGTTAGACTGCTTCGTGTTACAAGGCCGTGGAACGGCAACCTTTAAACAGCCAATTACCGCACCTGCATGATTCTATTCCCTGATACATATTAAGATAGGCTTTTGAACACGTTAGTAAAGAAAGATGCTGAGTATGTCATTATTTACATTTTAAAACAATGATGCTAAGTGTGTTTGTAAAAAAAACCAAAAAAACAAAAACAACCTGTAGTACTAAGAGAAATTGCCATGAGTTGTATTTTATTTCTGAAGGGAGGCTATGAGCGTATAATAATAAAAAAAAAAAAAAAAAAAAAAAACAAGGAAGGAAGGAAAAAAAAACAAAACAAGAAGATTAATAGATTTACCAGCCGATCTGTATTACTGCATAGACTGATCCTGCATAGTTGTGTTATTGTCATTTTAGTCATGTGTTGTTCATACCTGTACATTTGTAATATATATCATGAATAAATTTATTTCACTTTTACTATTGTTTGTTTTATTTGCAATCATTACAACTATTACACTAAGAATGGGAAGACGCTATGTTAAATAATACATTGTACATACCACCGTCACTATCCCAAAATACTGAAACCATGACTTTACCACCGGAAGCGGTTGTCTTAAACTTCTTGGGAACGGTTGATTCAGGATGTTTCCATCGCATGTTTTGATTTTTTTTTCAGGCTCAAAATTATGAACCCAGGTTTCACCCTGAGTCACAACATGAGTAAGAAATGCTTCCGTGCCATTGCTGTATTCCTCTAAAAGTTAACGCGATATATGCACCCTGGCCCGTTTCTGGACTGCAGTTAACATTCTTGGTACCAATCGTTCAGATACTTATTCATCTGTAGATGCTCATCCACTGATGTTTTACTAATGCTATGGATACAGACTAACTGTCTGATGGTAATTCTCCTGTCCTTCACATGGGCGACCAGAACGTGCATCATCTTCAGTACTTGTTCTATCCCATTTGAAATCAACACACCACTGATTTATAGTACTATATGAAACAGAATCATATCCTAATGTTTCTAGCATGTCTTCATGAATTTGCTTCTGTGTCATTTTCTTTAAGTGGAAATATTTAATTGCTACCCGTAACTCAGTTTTGTCCATTTTCTGTGAAATTTATAGGGGTACCTGAAAACAAAGTCTAGCTCTCATAGGTTATACACAGTGGAATCATATAATATCGACTATCCATCACTTCACGTGTGATTC
>JAUTBW010180553.1:0-12166 GCA_032361425.1 Peltospira smaragdina | reverse complement strand
TTGCATTTGTGTGTGTGTGTGTGTGAAGAACATTCTACAAATTATAAGAACATTTTCCACTATAGAACCTTTTGTAGAACATGGATGTTTGCAGTTCTTAATGGAACCATCAATGGCAATAAAGAACAGTTATTTTTACAGAGGTATAAAATTGTGAACAGCTGTTACAATAAAGGTGCAGTTAGTATGTATTACTGGCAGCTAGTGGTTGAAATGGGTAGTGAGGTCCAAATTAAACATATTGGAGAGAGCCATTCCTCCTCCTCCTCCTCCTCCTCCTCAATGCTCAGGCAGGTTGCCAGATTGAATGCACGCGACAGGACAAGCGACAGTGGTGACAAACCTTACAAATGCATCGTTGCTGGGTGTGGCCAGCGCTTCACAACACAAGGGGGCCTGGAGCGCCATGTGAACAGTCACTTTAACACACTGCCACCAACCAATCACAAAATACTTAAGCAGAGAGAGGATACACCCACCAAGTTGTTACGGAAACGGAGGAGCAAGAGGAGGAGACCAGAATTGAGTAAGTCATTTAATTATTTATAGTATTTGCACATTAATGGTGCATAACTAATAAAATAATTACTGGACCATATAGGAGTTCTGGAATGTGCTGGCATTGTGATCACTGCCAGAGAGCTTTAGACCCAGGCCACTAATTAATCACTAAATTACTCTGAATTTTATATTCCTGTGGCAAATGAAAAAGAAAATATACTAAAAGTTTAATTATACAGCCTCTGGGTCAAGGATCTATCATATTCAGTTTCTTTGACATGAATCTTAAAAGAAACATTTTAGTGTGCAACCTCATTTTATTTTTATTTATTATTATTATTATTATTATTTTTTTTCATAAAATAACATGAAACTAATAATGCTGCTAAATAATGAAACTTATAATTCTGATAAACAAGGAGGCATTATATCTTGATGGTTTATGTTGACAAACAGCAGTGTTATGTGGCTTTATTTACATGGTTATATGGCATTAGATATATGGTTATGGACAATAAAGGTAATGACAGAACAAACCTCCCACTTGGTTATTATTTCCAGTTAACATTAAGATATCTTTGATGTACACCATTGCACAGGCAGCATAGTACATACCAGAGCTTTGGTTGGTTTTATTGAGAAGTAGGTCAATGTGTCGACCTCATTAGGAATGGACATGTTAGTAGCGCTGTAGCCTCAGTAGATATGGGCATGTTAATAATAACTTCTTTCTTTAGATTGTTTCATTCAGTCAGTCTTTCAGTTAAAAAGACTTATTTCGTTAAGTTGTATTCAGAGAGAAAAACCACATTACCTCCAAGCAATTTAAAACTTTTGAAGCACAGTTACCCATGAAATGGCATCCATCCAACATAATCAAAATTAATTATTGCTAATGATCTGACATGAGAAGTGATCTTGGCGTACTCACTTGGCATACTCAAATGGTGTGTATCTGGTAGGAAGTCATCTCTTGTGACCCTACTGTGCAGGTATTCTGTACTCTACAGATGATTTCTTGATAAAGAGCCAAAGTAATGGCACATTATTAATGATGATATCTAATGAAAAAAGGTTGCTATAGCTATATCCGACATTTTTAAAAAATTTGTATTACATTTTGTTTATTTAAAACGCCCCTTCAAAAAATACTGCTCAGTGTTGCCAGGATATTTTTAGCCTGTGACTTAAGACTAGGTACAAAACATTGAAATAGGGGGAGGGGGGATGGCTGACCAGAACGAAGCGAGCAAAAACAGCTCGCTTACAGACAGTTTCTTGGATTTGTTGTTTGAAGTACATCAAGTGAACATATACCACTACCAGTGGGGTACACAGAAGTCACCGAAAACAGTTTCACGGAAAGTTGTTTGGTAAATCCCAAAGTCCACTTCAAATTATTTTTATATTCTTCGGTTACGAAATGTGCATCACAGATTTTATCGTGTATCCCAGTTCCTTTCCAATGGGCTCTTTTTCATTTGACAAAATGTTTTCAACCGCGCAATGTCGGTGGTTCTTTTGGGAAAGTTCGAAGACTTCTAGTTTTCTACTTTTAGAATAACAAGAATTCGAGCATCTATATACAAGTTACAACACACCTAAATACCATTGTCAAACAGTATAATGAATATTCACTCAAATTTTTTTTATTACAAAACAAAACCACCATGTGTCCATGTCATTCTTTGGCGCGTCCGGTGAATCGGTGCATTTGATTTTTGCATATCTGTAACTAAGAAATTGTCTTATAAAATTTATTTTAACAAGATATTAAAATTAAATTTGGTCATAACTTTAGAATTAAGTAAAAACAAAGATACTGGTAAGTAGACAATTAAGTAGATACATCCACAATTATTCCTATCATATGTTAATAAAACCTTTAAATGTAAAAACTGTATCGAAACAATCCTTGAGTGAACATGTTACCGTTTTGATATTCACCGACTCCTATACCGAAGTCAAGTCAGCTATGGACTGTAGCGTTATTACTAGTGCGCCGAATCATTGGACATGGAGCGCTTGTACAAAACGTGGGGATAAGTACATTTGTTAAAGTAAAATTAACTGTTTCTTTACTAAAAATATTTAACGAAATACAGAAGCATTAAAAGATCCTGTCTGTGTTTACAGGATGTAACTGTAGCTGAGTGCATTATGTCAGACCTAAATGAAACATGTTTTGCAAGCAACTTGACTACTTAAAAAAAAAAAAAATCAAACCAGCTTATTTGTCTTGATGCTGTCTGGAAACGTCTGGTAGTACAGTGCCCCTTTAATTTATAGTTGTTTTCTCATACCGTCATTACCAGTAAGTTACAGTACTGTAGGACTACATTTTAGAAAAATACTAACAACTAAATAAATTTAGCATCCATATTAATCAACATGTAAAGGTATGCATCAAAAAGGTGATGCTTCCTACTAGAAGTATTATGTCTCACCTGACATCACAAATCATTTGTCATTATGAAGTTAAAGATGCCTGCAGTCCATCAGCATTCCTTAAAATGACTTTTCCATTTAAACATGGTAATAAATCATGTTTATGTCTCCTATATAACAGTTTTCATTGTCAGCTAATGACAGCTGAAAATGGTTTCATTCAGGACATAAAGTGATAGGAAAGCTTGTTTAATATTTTTATAATTATTAGACATATACATGCCTGTGAGACATGTGCCCGGGACAACATGGAAATAAGCTCAAGCATTGCCATTAATGTAACAGATAAATCAGCCTTCACTGAAGGGATTTGAACCATGAACCCTCACGTTGATTTCCAAGTGCACTATCAACTGAGCTAATAGGGGAATTCCCGCTAGCTACTACCAGTAGGAGTACTTATACCAGCACTGCTACATAAATAAGCTACTAACACATTTTCCTAGACAGACAGCTGAAGTATATACTTGGGATAGCATTAAAACAAGCATAGAAACAAAGTGTACCAAGCTTTGTGTAACATATGGTATAGTAATTATGGCATTTGATATCAACACTGAGAAAGGAAACTAATTCATAAAGTGCTTTTTATCAACTTAATAGCCACAAGGGGTCTTTAATGGGTCATTTGTTACAGAGGCAATAACATTATTACAGCATTTGTGTACATCTACCTATCATGAATCAGCCATTTTTTATTAGGATTCATGAATTCAATATACTGGAAACAAATTACTAATATTTAATTTTTCTTCTTAAAACATCAGTAATCACTTGATTTCTTTTATCTTTTCTTCTTTGTATTTATAATAATAATGATGATGATGATAATGATGATGATGATGAGGAGGATGACATAAATATCAATAATACAAATTTTATTATTAATGTGATGGGTAGATTTTTTTTTATTTTTTTTTTTTTTTTTATTTTTTTTTTTTCCCATGAACACTATGTCAAATTATATATAGCTTCACAGGTATTTATAATGATTCTGTTTGTAAATTATGTACTTAGAATATTTCAAGGTGCATTTTGATATACTAGTATTTTTTTTTTTTTTCTTTCTTCTTTATATCTAATCACAAGAGACAATTTGAAAAATAAACCCTAAGAAAATACTACAGAGGCCAAACAGCTAGGCAGAGATAACAGTACAATAGTTTCCTGAAAACTAATGTCAGTTTTACTCCAGGCTTTGTTCTGCCCAGTGTGCGTGTAGCAGTGCTAATAACACAAGGTGGGAGCCACAGTATAAATAACATGTGACAATCCCAGGCAGACTGAAAGTAGCGAGGTCAGCCCCCTGAATGGCATGTGACAGGCTGTGAAAGCCAGGTAGCCCACACAATACATGGGTCAGATATCACCAGGTGCTACTCATAATAACAGTTCAGGGGATGACAAAAGGAAAAGAAAGTCCCTTAGGCCCAGAGCAAGGAAAAGAAGTGTTTCCTGTGACCTCAATGCTTGATAGAAATATGTATAATAATATATTTATAATGTTTGAGGGGCAGAGAAGGGTTTTCTGTGTTTATTTATTTATTTATATTTATTTATCTTGGATTAATTAAACGCTAGGATAGGATCCCTCTACTGAATCTCACTAGGAGAGAAACGTTGAGATCTTTTTCTATATCTTCTTTATTTTGGCTGAATTTAGCATAACAAAAGGTTATTATTGAATGTTTATTTAATGGCACTGTACATTTTAAATATAGTACTAGTAGTAATACTAGTATTAAGGTTATGGTTTATTTTGATAACAAGAGAAAAACCACTTTCGCCAGTTCAGTGATGATTTTGACTGACCTAACGGCAACATGCATTTCATAGCAGACTAGACAATACATACCGTACAACAAACTCTTGTGTAGCACTCATTCAAATGAGAAATATCTTAAAGGATTGACTTGGAATTATATAAACATTCTACTGCACGTAAAGCAGATGTTTTACCAATGAACAGCATCCAGCTCTCAGTAATTCAAAGTTGGTTCATGTATGTAATAACATATTCAGAACTGCTTTGCATTTCATGAATTGAAGAAGAAAACTAAAGTACTAATAAAAATTATACATAATCATAATTTTGCTTAATGCATAAAAGTTATAAATATCTGTCAAATATAAACCTGAAAACTGTATTAGGATTATCATGACCTATTACTAAATGCAAGTGACAATGAAAATAAATGTCAAAAGGTTGCCATTTATAGATTAAAAAAATCGATTCTGATGAACTTTGTACAACTGAACTCATGTCATTTGAAACAGACTATAACCGAAATGAAACTGATAACTTTTATACAGGTGTGTTCACAATTTTGCCAGGTGCAGTTATATTGTGCTGTTGTAGTCTGTATCATATTATCTGGGTTTAGTTGTAAAATGTTCCACAGATCGAGATTTTTTCATCTATAAAAGACAACTTTACGACATTTATTTTTTAAATCACATGCACATAGTAATAGGTCATGATAATGTTAATGTGGTTTTGAAGTTTATGTTTGACAGACATTTACAACTCATTATTAATAATCAGTAAAAAATATGGTTATGTATAATTTTGATTAGCACTTTAGTATCATTTGTTCCCATTAAATTGTGTCAAGTTTTTAAAACAGATTATAAAGGTTATTAATATAAAAAAAAAAAAAAAAAATGAAGAAAAAGCAATTGTGTGTTAGAACACTAAATAATTGGCATTTTCCATTGTTAGTACCAATACATGCATGCTATGTTAAGATATCACTGGCTTTTCTGTTTTGGACAAATATTGCATGACAGATCAGTGCAATCTATGCCAGCTGTGTCAGATGTAACTGTGTTAGTCTTCAAATGCTAATAGCTATACACTTACATACTATACACCTTTGATCAAAAGCCTTTAACAAAACCATTGACATATGTGCTTGTCACCATTTAAAATTTTGTAAATATGTCCTGCTGGCTTTTATTTGGCCTCTTACAGATGCAGGTTTAAATTATCAAATATGTGTTGTATTACAAATGTAGTTGGTACTGCCATATAATAAAAGAGCTTTGTCAGACTTCTGTGTTTTTGGTTATTTTAATAATACTGGCATCAGACAAAAGTTCAGATCCTGTTGACATGGGCTAATGATTGTTAAATGAAAAATCCAGTCAAAGGTTGTGTATGCTGCAGATGTTGACTAAAAAGATGGCACTTAGTAGACCCATTAGGCTGCATCTCCTTCCAGCCAGTGCTCCACAACTGGAATATCAGATGTTGTGGTGTGCCATTCTCTCCATGGGATGGTGCATTTAAAAGAACCCTTGTTAACTGTAGAGTAGCTATGTAGCAGCAGAGTGTTTCCTTGCTGTCATAATGGTCCTTAACCTAGTATATACCTGACAGGGATTGATCTCGGATCGACTGTGTGAGGGGTGTGGCGGCGCAATCACTACCAGGCTATCAAAGAGCCCCTGTCCGAGAAATCAGAAATCGAATCATTTGCGTAACTGTAATACAGCGATGTTAAAAGTAAAAAAGTAATTTGATAGAAACATTTTACTGCAATTTTAGGCGGTATCATTGTTATCTACAACATAATGATATTTAAATAAATGAAATAATTATGTGCATCTATGGGTAAAAATGGGTTAATCTGTGGGAGAGTCGTAATGTAATTGAGCAGCCTTGAAGTAAAAACGAAAGATACATTTTTATAGCCATTTTAGGCAGTTTTATTATGGAATACTACAGAACAATGATAATTAAACACCACAATAAAAAAAAAAAAAAAAACCACATATGCAGGCCTGTATTTAGCCTACTGAGTGAAATGCAATAACCAAGTGGACGAATTATCCGAAGTAGTGGATGAATCGTTTGAAGCCAGTGGACGAAGTCTTTGGACAAATCATCCAGGGGACGAACTGTCTAGAAAGCAATTGAATTAACTGTCCTAAGTTATTTAATAATAAAAAATATTTTCGATATAGTAATTTTAAACTGGGTTGATATTAAATGGGTTACTTTAAAATGTCTTTGCTGCTTTTGCACAAGTGTGTAATAAACAACCACTGAGATCTTGCTATTTTGGTATGTTATTACTTACACTAAACACATCTCTGATATGCCTTAATTATCACAATTTCATATGTTTGAGAACAATAAAAAAAATTAAAGCTTTTGGCATTACTTGTGATTGGTCATCTTAACTCTCTTCCTTAAAAATACTTTACAATACTGGGCTATGGATTTTGCTCACATACTTCCATATCACTTCTTCAGAGAGAAGCATTTTATTTAACAACACTACACCCATTGCATTAGTTTCATGGCATCATGCTGTATATGAATGTGAAACCTGCTGCTACCACATGGGCTACACTTTCTGATAAAAGGAAGGGATATTTTACATACATGTACACTATATAATTGGATTAACAAAAGACAGCAAAAGAACATACCATGACCTCTGTCACACTAGTTGTGGAACACAGGCTGGAAGGAGACAACAATGGAAGGGAGGAAATGTTTATTTAACGACACAACACACTGATGTAGTTATATGGCATCAGGCACATGGTTAAGGACCATGTAGATAGTTAGAAAGGAAACCTGCTGCTGCTACTTCATGGGTTACTCTTTCCAATTAGCAAAGGATCTTTTATATGCATCATCCCATGGGCAGGATAGCACATACCACTGCCTTCGATACACCAGTCATGGAGCACTGGCTGGTACAAGAAATAACCCAATGGGTCCATGTGGGATTGATCTGACGACCCACCGCACCATGAGCGAACATGCTTACCACTGAGTTATGTCCCACTCCTAACCCAATGGAATTTGAGGCATGACATTATATTACACCTTAATTAGGTACAAACCATTCCTGAAGTAGATGTTCAACAAAAAAAAAGTACTTGCACTATAACTAGTTGTAAATAATATTGTGCACAAATCCTGCTTCTAAAATGCTTAGTGATCAACTTTTATTTAGAATGAAAACTGGACACCCATGAGCCAAAATTCATGCCACACTTGGTCACAATTTACATAACAGTACCATACACTATTAAACCTATTTTAAATTTTCTACTAAAAACTATTAAAGATTTACGATTTTAATTTGCAACTTATTTAAAAGGGGTGAACACACATGTAAAATAATATCCACACTATGAGATTGCACTGAAGGAATGGATTTAAGACCAGCCATACCCTTTTATAATTTTATTTTAAAGGTGTCACTGATTATCAGTAATGTTTATTTTCATCTAATCACTGGCTGAAAGTGACGTCATGGACCTAGAGTAAGATGTTAATTTTTAAGATAATGTTCTATGTTCTTTTTTTGACTGTACAGCAGCAAATACACCTCCCCTCGGATCACACACACACACACACACACACACTCACAAAGAGCAACAACACCAACGATTTTTTTTTATTTTTTTTTTTGCAATTTATTGACCAAGATAAAATTTTAAGTGTCCACAATAGAAATGAACTATACAAAGAAAACATGCAATTATGAATGATGATCATGAGGAAAGTTGAAAATGAGTAGACCACCAAAAAGAGAACTTTTTAAAGTGCTGAAAAACCACTATAATATACAGCAGATGTCACAATGTCATGATAATAGACATGCAGCCATTTCTTAATTTATAAATATCATATTTACAAAACAAATTAATTTGATATTATTTGTGGATAATACAGAAAGGAATTAAATGAGCCATTCAATTGCAGTTTCCCAGAGACATCAAAGATGTCAAAATCTGCAAATTTCTGAATCCACTGATAAAAATCTGAACTATAAAAATATATATTTTTAAATTTTTCCTAATGTTTTTAAGTCTTTTTTTAAGTTTTATAATCTTTGGTATAAAATATACAAGTAGTCCATTTGACTATTATATTTTAATTAGAAGTATTATGAACACAAGCAATACTTTTATTAATATTTTGAAACCGTGCTGTAAATTGTCATACCGTTACCACAAAAAGAGTGCACAAATGTTAAATAGGTAAACATTAATAGGCTAAATGCATAACATGACAAGGTAATTGAAAAACACATCTTATTACACACATGCATGGAATTGCTGCATCCTCGATGCACTTGACAGATTTTAATCATCAAGTTTACAATTAATTAAACCTCTGTATAATGACAATTATTAACCACTACTTCCTGGATACAATTGCACCTAATTAGCACTGAGGCATGCTAAATGTATGGTATGAAAATGATTATAACGTGATTTCACACCTTCAATCATCTTTATCATTCTGCTTAGCATCCTCTCCATTAGCAACAGGCTCTTTTGCTGGGGAGTGAGATTTGGAACGGGAGTAGGATCGAGACCTGGATCGTGATCGTGATCTGGATTTAGATTTTGATTTAGATTTAGATTTAGATTTAAATTTAGATTTTTGATCTGCAGGCGACCTGCTCTTCGACTTATCCTTCGTTTCCTTCTTGTCTCGCGACACACTCCTGCTCCTGGACCGACTGCGGCTGCGACTACTTCTACTTCTGCTGCGACTCCGTGATCGGCTTCTTGATCTCCTGCTACGAGATCGGGATCTACTCCGGCTTTGACTACGAGAGTACGATCGGCTACGAAAAAAATATGAATAGTTAATATACAAATCATCCGCTGTAACAAATTTACAAACATGGTAATTAAAAACTACATTAATTTATGAATTAAAAAAAAAAAACCTAACATTTAATCCAATAATATAAAAAAAATGCATTCTGATGCAGTATCATTATTTCCTTTGTCAATTTTATTTACATAGATTCATCATGTATCTGAGCACAATAAACCGTGTGGATAAAAGCAATTACATTGAAGTACAATATGCATATAAACACACTAATGAAAAACATCTCAAACATGTCATGCAAATCAGATGGCCATTTTATTTTATTAATCAGAACATGTTTTTATACCTTCTTCTCTTTGGTCGGTCTTCTATTAATTTGATTTTCCTTCCATTGATCTCGGTAGCATCCAATTTCTCATAGGCATTCTTCATATCCGAATAAGTAGCAAATTCGACAACTCTGAAAGAAATGAACATAATCATACTTCATTAAAAACAATTTCATTACAAACAATTCCAGTAGTCTATAAAACCCTCTCAAAAACCCTTATTTCTAACAAATGCTTATTTCAATGTTTAGAATGTTGAGGCTTATAAACAATACCCTCAGTCTTCTGACCACTGCAGAAGATGTCTTACATATCATGAAAGCAGACTTGCTATTTACCCCTAGTATTTACTTGCTATTTACCATCTTTAGTAACTGGAAACAGATGCACCATTTGAAATTTGTACTTAATATTTCAAAACGTAATTTTAAAAACTACTGCTAACTGATGTAGATAATTTGATGGCACATTTGATTTGTTTTATGAATGGAAATTGCAAAAGGATAAACCAAACATCTAATTCTAAGTTGATCTCAGAAAATAAATGGCAAATAAGTTATCAAGCTACTAATGAACCAAAGTCAATTTGACTTTGTTGATTTTTGGTTTGCAATTTCAAATGCTTCTAATTTAAAATGCAATAAAAACTAAAAAAGTTTCAAATAATTCGTACCAATTCACACACGAACATTATTTTTCATGCTTTTATAACAAATTTTAAGTTTATAAATATCCAGGACAGTTAATAACTATGTACCTACTCACAGAGCTTTATTTTTTAAAAATTGAGCTAGAAGGTTACCACAGAAAATGTCTGAACTGTGTACGTGTCGCTGTTATAGTTATGGTTTTTTTTGCTCACCCCTCGTTCCTATGTTTCTTGTGGGCATCAGCATATGTAACTTCTCCAGCTTGTCGCATGTAGTCTTTCAAGTCCTTAAAAAACAAACAAAATACTTAACAGTTTTTCAAAAAAAATATTCTAACCGTATAACACATTTCAAACAAAAAACACATCTTTCAGAATATTTATTGAATTAACAACCAAAGATGGGGAAAAGCTGACCAGTTATAACCTTAAGAACAAACGACTGATTTTATGCTTTCAGTTTTTTTTAGAAACAAAACACAAGAAACGAAGGAAATGTTTATTTAACAATGCACTCAACACATTGGTGTATGGTTATATAGCATCAGGCATATGGGTAAGGAGATTGTAGATATTTAGAGAGGGAACCCATTACCACCACTTCATGGGCTACTCTCTGCAAGTAGTAGCAAGTGATCTTTTATATACACTATCCCATAGACAGGATAGCACATACAACGGCCTTTGATACACAAGATTTATAAAGGATATAACATACTGCTCTTTTCATTACCATGATTACTGCTATAAAAGCTGTACAGATAAAAATACCTCTGCTATAAGATCACCATATTGATAAAGGAAAAATAAGCCAAGCATTTCTAACAATGCAAGCTGCCATTTAAAGTTGTTTTAATGTTTCAGCATCTTGGATTTTCATTATGCTATAAGCAAATTCATTAATTGTTTATACAGATTTGTTTTAACCTTGAAAGTAAAAGTACATCCTTTTCTTTTTTAAGACGCCATATGTGCACTCAAAACATCCATTATGCAGAATAACCCAGAAATAGTTGAAAGTTACAATCATTTTGAGGTACCAATAACTAACAAACAGTTAAACTGTTTTTAGCAACCATGAAAATTACAAAGCCAAGTCGCCATTAGCTGATACTAGTGTATCCTGCCATTTTGCACCCAGAAATATCTAGTGTGCATGGCAAAGAAACAGGTCAGTGCTTAGTTCTGTGGTTTGTTTTTGTTTTTTCTTCCAAAAATATTTTGAAATTTTGAGGAGCTGATAGACAACTGAATCAGCTAATTTTATGGTAATTTCTATTGTTTTATACACATCGAAAATTGTGAAATAGCCAACGAAACATCAAAGTTGGTTACAGAAAAAAAATGTATTCAATGAAATACATTTATTATTAATAATGGATGTTTTTTGTCGTACATCTAATTTCTAAAGTAAAGCTAACACAGTCACTTCTGAACATTTGTAACTGGTCTAAAATATAACCTAAACATAAGTAATTCGTACAAATTCATATATGAACATTTAAGTTAAAACGTGTGTACCTAACACTTTTTTTTTTTTTTTTTACAAAAAATAATTCAGTAGTCATCAGGTTAAAATAAATAAATATATATATATATATATATATATATATATATATAAAAACACACACAAATATATAT
>JAUTBW010180442.1:2500-12173 GCA_032361425.1 Peltospira smaragdina | reverse complement strand
AAAGATAACTCATGCACCGTTTTGCTGGACTGCTTTTCGTCTGCTATTTTTCGCACATTGAAAAATTAATTATATATAAATCTTTAAAAATTGAAAATAATTTTAAAAGCATGTATTATATGTTTATTAACTAATTTTATTTCACAACAACCTATTTTGATACCATTCGTGTTATTCTTTAAGCTATCCCTATCACGTAAAACAAATTATCAGTTTACTAATTTGCATAATAGTATCACACGATTAGATATATAAAAAAATATCTAATGGGTTTATGACATGGATATCATGGATTGATATAGGGTATTATAGGATAAAAAAAATTAATACACCTACGCATTTCAGGTGTAGACTCTTACTAATGGCTAGTGAACATTTTCAGTGGTGATGGAAGGCTGTCTGCATTCAACATACGTCGCAAGCGCATGGACTTGCAGTCTGAGAGCCTGGACTGTGAACTTCTTAGTCTAGCTGTTGTTAAAGTAAGAAGTTTGTCTCTATTATTTCTATTATTATCCTTTGGTGCACTGATATGTGATAACTATTTATCTGAAAGGACAGCTTCTAGCACACAGTGTGTCCCTGTGTCCATGACCAGTGTGTGATTTTAAGACTTGGTCCACCAAGTAACAACAAAATTACAATGGATTTTAAGCACGACCAGTAAATTTTCATATCTATTGAAATTATTGCAAGTAATAATTAGAATCATTCTAGAAATCCTGTACTGTAAATTGATAAGTAATCGATCCTTCCAGTCATCTAACTATGCATTATTTAGCTTCCATCCGTACTATTCACTGAGCATGCACCAAACCTATTCCATCCATTGCTTTATTCATACACCAGTGCACCCAGCATTCCTACCACTTGTTTATATATGCATATATGGTAGAGCATCCGCTTTTGGTACAATGTATTGTCGGATCGATCCTCCTTGGTGGATCTAGTTAGCTATTTCTCATTCAGGCCAGTGCCCCAAGATTGGTATATCAAAGGTCATGATATGTGCTATCCTTTCTGGGATAGTGCCCATGAAGTGGTAGCAGCAGGTTTCCTCATATGTCTGACGCCATATAACTACACAATGTGTTGAGTGCATTATTAAATAAACATTTCCTTCTTTCCTCCTCCTTATCCATCCCATTGTTCCATCCATCCATCAGTTCACTGACTGTGTTATTCACTGCACAAGAGTCAGACTGGAAGCACGTAAAGCTAGGAGTAACAATGTAAATAACAGTAATTGAAATATCTTGCTATGCATTTTAACCCTATACACAAAATTGTCAAATGTACAGTCCATGAAATACTTTAATTATTTTTCTTGTTTATATTGCATTCTGTTGCATTAGAAGTAATAAATCCACAAATAAACTACCTCTGATTTTTGGCCCATTTATATGTGTAGGAATATATGTAAACAATATGAATGGCAGTTTTGAGCTGGAAACAGCTATCAACTCTGAATGGTCCTATGATGGCATGGAATCGAATCATGATTAAAAGCCAATACAAGTGAAGAAAACAAAAACGGTGGGGAAGGAGAAAAAAATCCCTTTTCAAGTTTTTTTATTGTAAATATACAATGCGATCTCACCCCTATCATCTTTTAACGCTTTGTTATTATGTTATCGAAATGGGTGACATATCAAAATAGGAAATATTCTGTAAATTTCGGACCAAGACTGCTAGCATTTAAAACTTTTTTATATGTGGATATAATAGGATGTAACAAGACAAATGCCAAATGTTCAATTCAAAAGGTTTTCAATGGGGCTACAAATAAAAATGTACATGAGCAAAATACCTATCTCAAGCTTTCCAACTGTCACAAGAAGAAAATAGAAATGACATTGTTTAGGCCTATTGCTACAGTGCTTCTGATTTTATTTATTCAGATTTGTGAATTTCCCTTTACATCTTTTGGTTAAATTTATGAATTTCCATTTTAATTTGTTGATAAATTCATGTGACGTTATACTGACGTTTGATTTTATTTTAAGTACCAAACGTTTGGGGGTTTAAACATTTATCAAAGCCCAACAAATAAGGTGGGGGAGTAGAAATGGTGGGGGGCATTTGCTAACCAAATCACTACTCTTGGTCTGCAAATTCGAAACAGTTCCGAATTTGAACATGCTTTTTATCATGGTAGAATGGAGATAAACATATTCTGATTTGAAATTGGAGGTAGTTTTATCATGAATTTAATACTTCTAAATGTTACATTTAGAGGTATTAAGTTCACAATAAATTACCTCCAATATCAAATCAGAATATATTTATCTCCTAATTAACTTACTTAAATATTAATTTAAGTTTAAATTAAAAATGTTCAAATACAATTTTTAAATACTTACTACATGTAAACTTAACAATAACAATAGTTCTTTAAATGTTTTGTAGTGTGTGACACTGGGAACATCTCACAATAAAAACTACATGTCTGTTATTGAATACATCTTACTTAGTTGTTTGTTTAATGATTCTTTATCTGCAAAGTATGCTTTAAAATGTTGTGGAAATGCCACAGAAATTAATTCTTTAAATCAGAAATATTTAGTTATTGTATGCCAAAAATAATTGCCAGAAATTGTCTTTTCAACTGTACTCTATAAAACTATACTTTATGATAAACATAGCATATAAAATAGAGGTCCCATCCACTTTATGATCAAACTGCTTCTATGTTGTTTTATTACAGTCTTTCCAAGATCTAAGAAGTGCTCAAATGATTGTTTCGGGTAAATAGAAATAGAGGATATTATATCAGTATCCATGACATACGATATTTCTAACATTTACAATACAAGTGCCTAAATTAACATATTTAGGCACGAGTGTCGTAAACATTGGTTGTTATGGACACAAATGTAATATTCTGTTTATTATCGAATCTGTCCAGCCAATTAAACATTTCAGCTAATATTTACAACTTATACAAATGGCAAAAGTCTTCCCAGCCAATCAGAATGAGGTGTACACTAATGACACCCAATCATTCCTAAGAGGACATACAATTAACCATGAGGGAAATCGTATGATAAATATGTCCCTTGTTATTTCTTTCCTTGTATGTAATAAATTGTGTTACGTTCATTTTGTTAAGACGTGTGCCCTTGTCTGAAAATTAGTGAAAGAAATTTAGCTAAATGTAACAAATCTGCAACTGAAAACCCACCATATTTGCCAGATCTTGCTCCATGTGACTTTTTTTCTGTTCCCCAAACTAAAATGTTCATGAAAGGAACCTATCATGACGATGTGGAAGCCATAATGAGATTATGACAGGATTTCCAAAAATGTTTTACTGCATGGAAGGAAAGATTAGAAAAGTGAATAACAGCCAATGAAGGAAAGAATCTTCAGTTTCAGTTTTTAAATAAATGACTTATTGACATGTCTCATTTCTTTTTTGCCACACCTTCTATTTCACCCATATAATTATTTGAGTTATGTTATGAGCAAATTAGCTCTATTTTGTACTAATATATCACAGTTCCATATTTGACATGACTGTTTATTTTCACAGGATCTTAAAAAATATATCTGTTTGTATTTCAAACAAATGTCAGTGAAAAATTAACTAACTGGCAAAACATTGACTTAATTTAGTAGTTTTTTTTTTACCTCAGTAAGGCTGTTAGAGCAAACTTTTATGAATGATCCAGTATGTGTGATTGACTCACCAACTCAACCATAACAAAGCCATCCAGTGCAGTCTCACTACAGTTGCTTTTGTTTTCATCACTGCCTGCTGTGTTCAGTCTGTGCATGTTTGCTGTGCTTTCTGCTGGACAGCCAGCCACACCGGAGTCTGCAACATTAGCAGGAATGTTGGCCATTTTCTGGTTCAGAAGACTGATAAACGGAACATCGTCCACATCAGTCTTCAGGTCTTTCAAGCTTTTGTGAGTGGCAAAGGCGCCAACTTTCTGCAGTGTTTGAAAACTTCCTCCTCTCTCTGGGTTACTAGAAATATAATAGTAACAAAGTTTAATAAAAAACAGCAACACCCAGATAAGGTTTTAAAAGAATGCTATTCAATAAGAAATACATTTTCAATGTTATGGATCCATGTATTCTTCAGGGAGAACAACTACAAAATCAAATACACCTTTAACCACAGATATTAATGGCATAAATGGGAAAGGGAAAAATAAGAAAGGTGAGAGAGAACGATAATAAAATATGGCCACTGGAATAATAATAATAATAATAATAATAATAATAATAATAATAATAATAATAATAATAATAATACAAGGTACAGCATAGCGAATGATATATTTATAGTATGTTTTCCCTCGTGGTTAATAACAAAATTGTATGTTCTCTTAAGAATGATTGGCTGTCGTTACAGCTCACCTCATTCTGACTAGCTGTCATAAAAGTACATCTCATTCTGACTGACTGGTAGGTATGTAATTCTGGTCAATTGTTGGTGTCTTGACATGATTTGTTTAGAAGTTGTAAACATTAGCTAGAATGTTTAACTGGTGGGACATTTTTACGGTAATAAACAGAATATTACATTTGTATTCATGACAGATGATATTTACGACAATCATATATAAGATAATTTAGGCACTCATGTCGTAAATATCATCTGTCATGGACACTCATGTAATATCCTCTATTTCAGCAACCCTCCGATTAAGAGCACAGCTTTTTACATGGTAAAACGGCTGTTCAGATATCCACCCACTGATAGAAACCATAACATTATGACATTTAGCTCTTAGGTTACGAAGGGGGCGTCTAAAGATTGGAGACATGAAGTATCTACTAGAATAGTTTATTAAAATTCTTACAAATTAAATTTTTCAAAGTGAATAATCTTAACAAAAAATAAATACTCTGTAAAATTAATATTAAAAAAAAAATACATTATTGAATTTGACTGATAGAAAAATCACTTTGCACTTCCACAACATAGGCCAAACAATCGGCAATGCGATAACCAGAGCAATTCCTGTAGCAAATGCCTTTGCAGTAAAAGTTTTTCAACAATTTGCCAACAAAAAATTGTGTCATTTAAAAATAATAATTACATGAATCTTTGACAAGAATTTAAAAAACAAAACAAGGTGAAATTAGTTATCACATTGTAAAGCGCATTTAGTTTTGAAATGACCCCTTAATGGACCATCTATTACCAATAATTTTGATGTTGCACAGTAAATGTAGTTTGAGCAAGGTTTTTTGTTTCGTTAAAAAAATTTATATATTAATTTTTTTTTTAATGGCGACAACAGACAACAGAAAAAAATTTGCAATGCAAATTAAATATGTATACCAGTAATTACTATTTAATTATGAAAAGCAAGCGGTAGATCCAAGTTTTCAGAACTGAGGGTGGGTGGGGTTCAACTACGAAATACACAAGTGTTAAACAAACAAACATTTTAAAAATTAAATAATTTTCTTTTTATTAAAAATAATGAATAGTTATCAAAATCAAGTAAATCAAACAATTCAATAAATGCTGGTGAAGAAATGAATAAATAAATAAATAAATAAATAAATAAATAAATAAATAAAATAACAATAAATGAAATTAATTAAAAAATGAAATAAATAACATTAATCAAATAAATCAAATCAATAAATAATTTAAATATATATAAATAAATACTTAGCATAAATTAAATAAATGACATACTAAATAAATATACGGTAAATAAATAAATAAAATAATACAATCAAATAAATATTTAACACAAATCTTATTTAAATCAAATAAATAAATAGCAAATAACTAAATAAATAAATATGTATAGGTAATTATCTGTATTCTAATACGTATTATAGGTGTGCTATACTCTAATGCAATATGTTTCAACAATGTATTTTTACTCGTGATTGCACATGCATTAATGAACAGGCCGGTCACAAGCTCAATTAATGTAGATTATTACTAATCTAAACCCGATTGACAAGTGTGAGCAAAAGTGTTTCATCACTGTGGCAATAAACATAGATGATTTAAACTTACATTGTTGATTTTACCATGTTTTAACACTGGTTACTAATACAACATATAAGCACTACAGTAGGCCTACCTGAATTACACTTGTTAGCTTTCGCTATCAAGGGATATTGTCACATGCTAAATACGAATTTTGCCATTTTGTTAAGCGAGGCAGGTGTCCACGTGAAAGAACAAGTACCAACATAGAGCGCTAGTGCGTCATCTAGATAGAGATAGCAGTGTAACGAGTTCGGAGTGGAGCTTGCCAGTTAGACACAACATGACTGGATCGTCTTTTCTAAATGTTTAAATAATAAAAATATTCGCAACATAATAACTTTAATACAAGTTTGTGGCATTTTATTTTATGGTATCACTCACAAAAATCAAGACTAACCAACCTCACAATTTTTGAAGTTTGGCATTCCAATCTCACTAAAGTTTTATGTTGCTAATATAAAGGCTAAGTAACTGGTATGGTATCGCTGACATCACACTACATCCACTGACTCAACAACACTTCTCATACGAATTTCAGCTGGCTTTATACAAATACAAAAGAGTGTATTCGGTTGCCTCTCTAATAGAACAAAGCAGTAGGCCTAGGCTAGACAACTGCAAATGAGTGGTTAATCTAACAAACAACAGAACAACACAGAGAAAAAAAAATTGTCATTTAACTTTTTTATAAATTTGAATTAATTTTTAATTTTTTTTTTCTCTCCCCAAACCATGACAATTTCCGGTTATGCAGTATTAGTACATTTTCCAAAAACAAAGAGCTGGATCTGCCAGGTCCATGAAGAATCCTGTTAGATTTTATTAGCTTTTGAGCGTTCATGTTTCTGTAGGTAGTTTGAGCAATTACTGTTATAACAGCAACTGTATCAATTTTAAACTTCAGAACTCTTGACATATGATTCCTCAATTTCCGTAACTTTGGCATTTGTAGATCTGGTATGTGTAATTGGATTGGGCTTATGTCTACAAACTCTGTCCCAATGACCTTTCTTCTTTCATTTCTTGGCAAACAGATTATGATTGCCGCACTATGTTTTACCACACATTATACACAAAGATTAATGTTTTGGTTTGATATGGGATATTTTGAGCCACGCTTACACCTGAAGACTGTTCTGTTTTTACTTCTGAAGTTTGGTGTATTAATGGTGGTTGTTTTTTTTATACTCTGAGACTGTTTTACAGTTCACTATCAAGTTGAAGTTTCCAAAAGTCAGAAATCTTGAATGTCTGCAATTATTTTTTTCCATAACAGTTCATCATGTACTGATGTAAACAGCCATATCCACAATATTATAAGAATATTGTCACTCTTCTGATTCTGATAACATGGGTTGTATTTTATTCACTCAGTTACCTTTCTTCTTACCATGAAATAATTATCAAAACTTGTTCTGACTGCGTTAATATCACACAGTTCTTGAGCAGTCAATTGGAATGCTGTCAGACAATCACATCTTCATCTCCTATGTATAATAATACATTGCTCACACGTATCTTGTACTTTAGATTGCCACTTTTGACACCATGTTCTATTAAGGATGGACATAAGATGGTTCTAGACAGTATTTAAAGGAGGTCTCAAAATTGTTCCACAAATGTCTGTGGATTCAACTATTTCATTTACTTAAAGCAACACATTATTTTGCATTTATGGTATATAAAGCAAATTTCAGCCACTGAAAATACAGTGATCCAAATATTTTACTTTCAGGCCACCATACTTTTCAGATGAGTTTTGAGCCCTGTTACTATATTCTAACATAGCATGCATACAGGAAGCAAACATGCTTGCTAGAATGATATGGCATCACATGGTGTCAGAAGTTTTACTCCAAAATTGGCTGCATCTGAGAAAACCTGCTTTTAGTCACTGGAGCTATTTTCGAGATATACAGTAATAATTCCAACCTCTAAAAATGCTTTGTTTATAACCATTTGGATGGGTCCAGATCGCATCACCTGATTATCAAAAACGACATTCATAACTGCATGAATCTCAGTTTTGCTCTATTTTTAGCCTACTTCCCAAACTACAAACGTTAATCATCTACTGTATGTTTGTTAATCATCTACTCTATGTTCGTATGCATTTTGGAGAGATTTAGGAGGTAAAGTATATGCAGTTTTCAGATTTGAGGGTGTTTATTATTTAATCCCGCAAATGTTATTTATAACCGAATGCGCTAGTTACAATCCAACTTAATACCCTTGAATCACCATCTTTGTCTGTTCCATTTCAAATGATGTCATCTTTAATGATGTCATTAGCTTTGCATTACAACTTATAGAGCCAAAGTAATGGCACATTATTAATGATATTATTTAATTAAAAAAAGGTTGTTATAACTATATCTGACAATTATTTGTAAAAATAATGTCTCGTTTATTTTGAATTTGAAAAAAATCTAAAATGCCTCTTAAAAAAACACTGCTCAATTTCTGCCAGGATCATTGTTAGCCTGTGACGTCAGACTAGGTACAAAGCAGCAGACTGAAGTGAAGTTGGCACACTCAGCTCGTTTACCGACGGTTTGTTTGATTTGTCGTTTGTGATACAGAATAACGTCTCTGTCCCATTTGGTCAAATTTCATTTAGTCGAACCACTAAAATATCATTAGATACAGATTAGTAGTCAGGCTATGCATTTTGTTACCTCAGTCATTATAATGAACCATTCCAGATTATTTGAAAACAGATTATCATTATTATATAGATATTGCTTAACTCATAAAATAATTATAACAAATATAGTATTGAAATTTTCGTAAATAAATACATACATAAATAAGAAAGTTTCCATTTTAAGATATTTATTAAAACAAATTCTACATAACTACAAATACAATTGTCCACTTTTTTCTTCTCAGAACAGGTTTTACTTATTTATCGAATATGACTTTTATGTCAACGAATGATATGCGAAGCTTGTAATTATTTTTGTTTCACTCAAGGGTTCGCAAATCGTAAAAATTAAATTTTGGCACATCACTCGTTGACATACAAATCGTATTCGATAAAATAACAAAACAACAACATGTTGCAAAAAGAGGAAAATAAGTTCACTAAAATGGCTTAGCCAAGCTCCGATTTCCCTAAAGCCATTCATACAGTGTGTAAAGCGGTTTTGCATTTCATACTTGCATGAAACTCAAAATTTTTAATGTTCAATTCTTAATTTAATCGATTTTCTACAAAATTGAAGATTATTACTCTTTTTGCTTTGAGTACATATTAATGTACATCTTCACAAAATATCACAAGTAAATGCATCCTCAAATATATAAAATAATATATTTTGTGATTTAACTCTATAATGAGAGACTATGTTTTCACAAACAAAAAACTTTTTCACTCGACACGACACTGAGCTTCGTTCTTGACACTGAAGTGTACTTACACAAGGGAATTATTTGCATAATCGCAAATCAGTATCATTTAGTGAAATGCTCAATTACAGCTAACATACCATTAAAAAAAAGGTGCGGGGTGGGGTACAGTGTTGTCTACTGAGGTTTTTGGGGTGTGTTTTTTTGTACTATGTTAATTAATGTTAATTCAGTGCATCATGGTAACATTTTCCTTGACTCATTACACAAGTTGTCTGTGTGGTTTTTCTCTGCTAACTAATATGATTATCAGTGCATTTCAATTACTTTAAACTGTAAATTAGT
>JAUTBW010180331.1:0-12176 GCA_032361425.1 Peltospira smaragdina | reverse complement strand
GGATAGTGCATATAAAAGATCCCTTGCTGCTAATCGGAAAGAGTAGCCCATGAAGTGGCAGCAGCGGGTTTCCTCTAACTATCTGCATGGTCCTTAACCATATGTCTGACGCCATATAACCGTACACCAGCATGTTGAGTGCGTCGTTAAATAAAAAACGTTTCTTTCCTTCCTTAATGATCAAGATCATGAAAACAAAATAGTGGAAGCGTCTACCTGACATGGTCAACTTGAAGTCAATCCCATTAGGAATTTTTCTAATTAAAATGTGTTCACATGCTGATATAACCTTTTATTATTGTTGTTAAAAATTATGTGTGTGTCATTAAATAAAAAATATTACGTTATTATGAAAATAACTTATGCATAAAACCATTCCAATGCAGAACATTCAATCACAAATCAAATTCAAAACAAATAAGTATGAAATCATTTATGTTGCAATATTTATGAAATTCACATTTGGATATAATATGAAATCATATACACATGAATATATTTGAAATTTTAATTTCAGTTTAATGTCTGAAGTAAGAAAACCTTTGTGTTGCAATCATATAATATATAATATCTAGTTATATGGCATAAGAAATATGTTGCAATCTTATCATAATTCATATCCACATTTGGACACAATTTGACACTCCAATTTCATTGTAATTCTAATTTCAGTTTGATGTTTGAAATAAGAATTTTTTTTGTTGTGATCATTTATTATATACATATATGAACATATTTGAAATTCTAATTTCAGTTTGATGTCTGAGGTTAGAAAATCTTTTATACTGCAATATTTATTATAATTATATGGACATGATTATAAATTCATCTCATGCTTGAAGAAACCATTTCAGCTGCAATCTTTATCATATACATATACACATATGGATATTCCACTTTCACTTTACATTTGAAAAAAAAATATTATACTGCATTTATTATCATGGAAATTCCACTTTCACTTTATTTTTGAAAAAATTCTTTTATACTGCATTTATTATCATATATAGTATCATATACATTCATTCTTAAAATGCCACTTTCAATTCTAATTTCAAATAAAAAACATTTATGTTGCAATGTTTAAAAAATCATGCAAATGTCATAAAAATTAAACCTATATTAATATCTGTATGTTCATATGAAATGTCACTTTTCAATCTTAATTTCATTTGAAATACGAATGTTGCAGTCTTTATCATGTACAAACATTTAAAATGTATTCATATACATGTACCATCATTCAAAATGCCAACTTCAGTGTAATTTTTTTATGTTGCAATGATTAACAAACAATAGTACAAGAATATGCACAATGTGTTCAAAGAGTCACTTGAAATATGAATGACAAAACAGCTATCATAATTGAAAATCATACCTTTGTGCAAGGCAAAGTCGAAGGGATATTAGGTAAATATAGTGTTACATCTGGTCCTGCCCCATGTTTATAAAATTTAAAGTCTAGACTATATAAATCCAGACTTTAACATTGCTGTTCGAATGGCGCACCCATTAAGTTAATGTCTGAACTTAAGTTTTAGACAAATATAGTGTTACATCTGTCCCTGCCCCACGCTTATAAAACTTGAAGTCTAGACTTTATATAAGCCCAAACTTTAACAATGCTATTTGAGTGACACTCCAATTAAATTAAAGTCTGAACTTTATTAAAGTCTAGACTTTAAAGTTTAAAAGCATGGGGCCTTATCTACCAAGTGCTTAAAGGCGTACTGTCACAAAGTAGTTAACAGCTTTAAAAATGTAATTTTAAAATTTGATTTTTATAAATAGGAAACTTCCAGGTTTATCATATACGCTGAAATGTAATTTTTATCTTAATTTGATGGAGGTTTTTAAGTAGGAAACTTACTTGTGTATCATATATATTTGAAATGCCATTTTTAATATTAATTTATAGCAAACTTTCATAATTATTGTAAACATATCAGAATTCTATCCATACACAATCCTAATTTGAAGTTTATTATACAAAACTAGCTACCATTTATTTAAATTCACAAGGGCAAATACAAAATAAAAATTACAATTCAAAGTATATATATATAACACCAGTTTATGTAAACGACAAAAAAATTCTTTACAAATCATGTTTAAAAAAACACACAAAAATTATTATTATTATTTTTTTTTTTTAAATGAGTAATTAAGAAATCTGGGGCCTTATTTCTAAAACATGTAACATATATTTTCATCTGTTCATTGGCTGAAAATAGCATCTCTGACATTATGGACCAATGGTAAATCTACGTTCTTTTACGAATAAGGTTCCTGAAGATCAGTCAGAACTCAATTGAACAAGAAATAGCTCATACGGTCCATCAGGTGGGATCGATCCGACGACCAACCGCACCATGAGCAAATGCGTCTACGTCCTGCTTCTCTTAGCATACTAGAAGGAAGGTAGGAAATGTTATTTAATGACACACTCCACACATTTTATTTACGGTTATATCGTGTTAGGTATTTGGTTAAGGACCATGTAGATAGTTAGAGAGGAAAGCTGCCGCCACTCCATGGGCTGCTATTTCCGATTAGCAGCAAGAGATTTTTTATATGCACTATCTCATAGCCAGAACTGCACATACCACAGCCTTTGATATCAGTCATGGAGCACTAGCTGGAATCATTTAGCATACTAGAGATAAATATTTTGTTTAAAGATACACTCAACACATTTTATCTAACATTATACGCCACCAGAAACATGGTTAAGGACCATTCATCACCTTAGAATGAAAAAGTCGTAAGTGACTTTTTCAGATGTTTGAGAAAACTAGAAAAAATATGTTATCCATTTTAAAAATTCTGTTGAGAGTTTACAATATGAATTATAGATAATCTGTCTCGCACATTGTAAACCCTCTCCTGATTTTTCAAAATGGATGACAAATATATTTCTGGTTTTCTCAGACACCAACCAGAAAAAGTCACTTACGACCGTTTCATTCTAAGGTGATGATTTGTTAATTATTATTTAATAAAATATTGGTGGCTAGGGGTAGGGGAAGACGTAAATATTTTAGTATTAAATATCTGGAAAGATATATGTGTGTATGACCAAATAAATGTTTAAACAATTCAATTAATATTCTCCAGGTACCTGTCCCTTGAAGGCGTCGATGATAAACTGCAGGTGTTTTGGGTCGACACACTCGATACACTTCTGAACCACATGGTTTCCATTCTGGTCTTTCACACACTTGAGCACATGACCATCAAGTTCCTTCACTATCTCCACCTGAAAAATCATCCATCATTACTTTTTATTTAACGATGCACTCAACACTTTAATATTAACAGTTGCATCAGCGTCAGAAACATATTAATTAGAAAATTCCCTAAAGGCTACCTGACAGATTGAATTCTGATCAACTGCACTTTAGGTGGTGCTTTCACCACTATGCCTAGATTTTATTTAGTAGTTATAACTAATCGTTTTTTAATTTAATGACACACTCAACACATTTTTTAAATTAATGGTTACATTGGCCTAGGAACATATATTAATACAAAAATCTCTAGTGGGTCCATGACATGGATTGGTAAGTAATTGCAAACTTTATAGATTACTACACTATTCTGAACCATTTAATACTAACTGCTAATCACATTCATCAAACACTACGATTTTTAAACCACAAAATGTTCCTTGGATAATGCTTAGTTTTACTTGCACGTTAGTTTCAACTGACTCTCGTGCTTTCTGAATGACATGAACCATTTAATCCTAATTGCTAATCATGTTTTTACGTAACAAAAAACAAAAACAAAACAAAAACCTTTCCTTGGATAGCTTTAATTTTACCTGCATGTCTGCCGGAACTGACTCTAGTGCTATTTGAATGACATATAACTAGTACTACAATTAAAAACACACATTCTTGGGATGCTTATTTTCACCTGCATATCATCTGGAATCAACACCAGTACTTTCTGAATTACCTTTACCTAGTACGATTTCTCAAAAAAAAAGTTTTAAAAAAAAGTTTTAAAAAAAAAGAGAACATTCCTGGATTTTTTTTTTTTTTTTTTTTTTACCTGCATGTCAGCTGGAATCGACTCCAGTGCTTTCTGAATGACACGACAGCCGTACATCTGTAGTGCTAGCGGCAGCACGTGGCCACGCACTCTCTGAGCCAACGTCTGTTTCTGGTCCGGTGAGCCGAACTCGAAGAACTTCTGGATAACATAATTGCCGAAGACATCGGTCATCAGGCTGTAGGCCGCTGTGAGGATCTCGCCAAACACCATTGCCTTCTCCTGGGGAGTGGCACGCTCCAGCTTCTGCTGAATGAATCTGAAATAATATTTTTTAATTAGTTTTTATTTTATTATTATTTACACACTTACACACACTTACCCACACTTTTTTTTTTTACATTATCTATTTTTAAAATTACTATTTAAAAACCAAAACCAAAAAACTTTGTTTTGATGGCACTGTCAACTAGGAATTCTTTTATTTTTCTAGCAAAATTAACTTGCTAATGTTGCCGATTCCAAATTAAATAAGTAGATCATAATTTTTATAAATGAAATATTATTAAAACGTATATTAATTTTAAAAAACACACACACAACATAAGCACACCAGCACCAATAACCCACCCACATAAATCCTGTTATTCGACAAGTCATAGACTAATTTTGTATTAACCTACCTCGACCCATGCTGATCTTGAGAGAACTCGACCACGTGGTTTGTGAGATCTTTAAGCTGTAGGTTAGGGATGCGGTTGTTTCGGAAATCTTCCAGCAGGCGACTTCTTCCAGTGACCTCCTTGCACAATCTTGCACTGAAACAAAATAGATGTTAATGGATTAAGATCATTACACCAATACAGTAACCACTGCAGTTGTTATTCTATGCAGGATTATCGAATAAGAGTTGTGCTTTAATGGTGCCCTTTGACTTGCAATTTGGCATTTGTTTGCTATGTCCTATCAAACAGTGTTTTTTTTAACCGTGTGTGTTCTCAATGTGTATTACTGTTGCTTATTCCGCTAACAGATTATTCTCCTCTACCAAAAAAAGATAACTATTTGTTAAGGCTATTTACCCGAATATGATTTTACTACCAGTAATTAGTTGTTTGTTTTTTATTAAATAAATTATGCATATCATTACAAATATTTATTCATAAGCACAAAAATAATCTCACATAAATATATATAAATGAAACATGTCACATAGTACAATGGCTAACTTTACAACACATCTCAAAACAAGTTTTAGCTGCTTTTATTTTTAATACAAGATATATTTTAATTGCCTGACATGCAGTGGATCCAAATTAAATTCCTGTCAGTGACCAAATAAGGATTAATACGCTTCTGACACGAATATATCCTTTAATAAAAATGTGTTAAAAGGGTATTTTGCTAATTAAAGATGTTTCTGACATCAACTTAAATTTTAATAAAAATGTTTTGTGCGTCGTTAATTAAAAATTATTAATACCTCCTGGACGCGAGGTTTCTGTTGGGGAAGAATGTGCTGCCGAACAGCCCGTTGGCAGGCGAGATGAGACCACCCCGGTACTTCGCCTCCGCCCCAGGGGCTGCCGAGTACGACCTCCCTCCTCCACTAAGACCTGCAAGGAAACAGAAAATAAATATAAATGTTGTTTTGGTTTGTTATTCATTATTCATCTTGTTATCCATTATTCATCCTGATTCATTATTAATGAGAGAAAGAGTACAATCTCTCCACCACTAAGGCATGCAACGAAAAATAAAATTCAGATTAAAATTTTTGTGTATGAAACAACTATACAAAATTATGGTGAAAAAGAGAATACAATCTTCCTCCACCATAAAAGCCTGCAAGGAAAACAGTTTTAAAATAGATTGATAAATCCCTGACCCTATTCACTAAGAGCAAGACGCAGAGACAGGATAGGGGTGGTGGGGTGGAGATACAAATACAACAGAGAGAAAGACTTTTAGGTCATTGCATCAGGAAGCTTATATATAGTGCAGCATTCCTTACCCCATTCACTAAGAGCGAGATTCGAGGAGGACCCAGACAAGGATGGGGGTGGGGTCATGGAGGGGCCAGGCTGCATCATGGCCCCTGGGCCCGCTGGTGACCCCATTCCGGCAAGCTGGCTGTAGTAGCCGCCCAGTGGGGGCAGCTGCTGTCGCTTGATGTCGTACGAGTCTCGGCGCTGACCTGAAAACAGAGATAATAAATTGGCAAAACAATTAGTTTTATACCTTTATGTGATATGTACTATCATGTAAATTTTTCACCTTTTTCTGACACCGTATAGTGTTATTAAACATGGCCAGTTAATTTTCATATCTATTAATCTCATGACATGAATAAAAATTTTAATCTAGAAACAGTCTTATTGATATAAGAATGTCTTGTTTCTTCATTCAAATACACATTCACGAGATTTAAATTTTATTCACACAATTTCGAATTGTATGCAACATCGACAGTCACAAAACTTTGAATGGTTGCAATTTTGGTCGTACTGACAAATCGTATCTGTCGATACAACAGATTTTAATGTGAGAACGCCCCTTTATAAGAACAAAAAAGGCACTAACCACTTCCATAGGACCTGTGTGATGACCAGCCTGCTCCTGGCGTCATCTGATCCATTTCTGAAAATGCGGTAACAATTAAATACAATTACATATACGTCACACAAAATATTGCATTGTAAAATAATGGTGTAGTAATATTTTGAAGTTTTTAATTTACAACTGAGAGTAGTTTTGAGGAACCTCATTGACTCATTGAAATTACTGCATCAAAAGTGCATCAATTTTGAAAGATTTAAATAAAAATATCAAATCTGAATTTCTCGAATATACAGAATTAAAAACACAAAACTAAATATTCTATATTAAGTAATACATTCAAATTCAACTAATCCTATTACTATATGTATTTTATTATTATTTACACATCAGAATAAATTGTTTTGTTTTCTCGATTTTCAGTAATGGCCTGATGTGTACAATATCACAGCACTAAGATAGCTTTCAAAATTGAAACTGATGCATCAAAAACATCATTCCAAATTACTTATAAACGTGCTTTGAATATACACAACAATCAATATGTTAACACAATTTCAATTCTACATGTAACACTGCAACATTTTAGCAATTGTTCTTTTATCTTTTATAAATAATTTGTAACTGTTGAAACAGTCATATTTCAAAGTTTGTCATAATGGCGATATAAGCATCAAAGAATCATGTATTTTTGTTATTCATTTTGTTATTCGTGAACTGATGAATGAAGATTTGAACATGCAGACTATGAATTGTAAGTAGCACAAGCAATAGTTTTATATTAGTAACCCAAGTGCAGAGTTTATTAATGGTGAAAATAAACAGAGCTATGAATTATGCTCAACACACCACACATCAAAAGTGCAATTAATTAACAACAATTCAAACAGCTATATTTTTATGCAATCCATTATAGAATTATTTTCAAGCAAAATTTGAAATACATACACACAAACCAGTAAATTAATGCATCTAAATTAGCAGTAAGAAATTCCAAGAGAAATAATGTTTTAAGATGCTCATGTTAATTAAATTTTACACCATCGTCTGACACTTAATAAGCAATATATTTCATGCTGGGGATCAATTAAGACACTCTTAATTTTGTTTTGTTTATGCTCTCAACACATTTTAATGAACGAGTGTCAACTTCAGAAATGATTTATTTCTTTAAAAAATAAACAAAAATACAAAAAACTAATTAAAAAAACACCACCAAAAGCAGTTCACTGACGATAATCAATCTTAATATCTTTAATTTTAATGAATGAGTATGTCAACTTCAGAAATAATTTCTTTTTTCTTTAAAAAAAAAAAAAAAAATAATAATAATAATAATAATAAAAAAAAAAAAAAAAAAAAAAAAAAAAAAAAAAAAAAAAAAAAAAAAAAAAAAAAAAAAAAAAAAAAAAAAAAAAAGACCCCAAAAGCGGTTCACTGACAATAATCGATCTCAAACCAATTATACATCAGCACCTCTGCGCACAACAGGACCGGCTGCTTGTTACCAACCTGATCCAATGACCCCCGGGGTGGATGAGCTGAGATTGCCCATGCTGCTGTTGGCATACGAGGTCTGCTGGCCGAGGCTAAGATTGGTGGCTATGGGGGTGAAGAGGCTCGTAGTGGCCTGAGTGTAGCCCAGGCTGCTAGACGGGGTGTATCCTGAAAACGCCAGGAACAAGCAAAACATCAGGGGCCTTATTCACAAACGTGGGCGCGTTACGCAACGATTTGTCACATCATTTGGCTGAAAGTAGCATTTCTGACGTCATGGACCAATGGTCAGAGGTACTTAGTACTATGTTTTGAATGCAAATTTACACCCTTTTGTGAACAAGGCCCCAGGTCACTCCAGTCACTCCATGTACATGTTCGCAGACAAGTTAGGTTAAACTAATTCTAGTAGATACACTTGTTGTCTCTGTGTTGGTGTTGGTTGGTTGGTTGGTTGAAAGAAATACTGGATTCAGAATAAATTACTGGTTTTGTTATGAATTGAAAATTCAATACAAACTGCAGAATTTGTTGCGAACAGAGAATTCAATAGAAGATTCAATACAAATTATAGGATTTACTGCAAAATGTGGGTTCAATACAAATTTCTGGATTTGTGTGTGTTCTGGTGAAAGATATTGCATTCAATGCAAATTACTGGATTTGTTGCAAATCAAGGATTTAATATGAATTACAAGATTTGTTGCGAATCAAGGATTTAATATGAATTATAAGATTTGTTGCAAATCGAGGGATTTAATAGGAATTACAGTATTTGTTGCAAATCGAAAATTTAATAGGAATTACAGGATTTGTTGTAAATCGAAGATTCAACAGAAGTAACAGGCTTGCTGAAAAGTGAGGGTTGAATACAAATGACAGGATTCAAATGTTGTAAATTTATGACTTGGGAAGACTTCTAGCAAATTCAAGATTCAATGGAAATAACAGGATCCATTAAATTACAGATCTAATGTATATTACAGGTTTGGTTTGCAATTTGAGGATGCAATGTAAATTACAAAACTTGTTGCAAACAAATTATAGGATGATAAAATTTGGGATTTGATATACAGCAAGATTCAATGCAAACTGTACACAATGTAAACTGTAGAATTTGTTGTAGATAAAGGATTCCACACAATTTTGTCATCTGCTACAAAATGAGGATTAAATACAAATGACTGGATTTGTCGCAAAGTGAAGATGTGATCCAAATTGTAAGATTTATCAAACTAAGGATCCAATACAAATTACAGAATTTATTACAAACTGAGTACTGAATACAAATAGAATTTACTGATGAGGATTCGATGCAATGTACAAATTATTTGTGAACTGTGGAGGATAATGAGAAAAATCTTTATTGAAAATTGTACTCAACATATTTATTTATATGGTGTGTATATTAGTGAGCCAGGAAACCTGCTGCCAATTTTAGAATTGCTGATCATGCTAATTTAGAAGTGAAGAGGGAGAAGGATGTGAAGGGGCAGTTATCTTAAATCCACAATAATTTACACATTCTGTTTGCTTCTCTGGTTAAAATCCAATATGTCTTTCAATACCAGTACCTAGGAAAATAAGATTACATTTTAAAATGCAGAACTGAAATAGTAATGTTAAGCTATACAATTAACTTTCATCTAGCCAATTAATACCAAAATACTAGAAACTAATAAATTGTTATCGTCCAGCCCCTCAGAAAAAAAACCCAATTAAGTACTAACAAATAAATAAACTAGTAAAGATGCTTACCAGTTTGACATAAAAGAACACATTAAAAATTTGTAATGTTTGACTGGAATAAAACAAACTTATGAATGAGAATTTTTATCAATAATTCAAAAAAAGTACTTGTTTCTGTACTGGTATAGAATATTTGGCTGTTTTTCATTTAGTTATCTGTTCAGAATCGTCAAAAACTGATACTTAATATTTAAAAGAGATTAACACATAACCTGCAAATAAAGGAACAGGCAAACGCAAATTAATTTAATGTGGTTTCATTAAAAATGCCCAAATATATACTTGTATTTAAAACCTAAATGCAACCTCCCCAAAAACAACAGCAACCACATCAAAATAATTTAAGTAGCTTAAAATAATACAACATTACTATTTCAGTTCTGATCACCGGATAGAGGTGGAAAAGACTATAAAGAGTAGAAACCAGCACACTGATTAGTATTTGGATTAACATCATTAGTTGGCAAACAGTGTTAAAAAAGGTGTGCAGGTAAGTTATTCTAGAAAACCTCTACAAAACGCCATCCCACACTAAAGCAGTCAAGAGTAATGTTAATGACATTTAACTACAAAATGACAATCACAAAATAAGTCTGATGAAGTAAGAAAATATATACAAGCAGTACTTTTATACCGTTTGGCATTTTAAATGTGAACACAAAATGATGATATACATATGAACATGTGTGTGGTTTAAACAGTATTTCCAATGTTAATTTGGACTGGGAATGACCAATGGGCAAATGCCTGTATCAAGACATCTCCCTTGTACCTGTATATGCATGTTCCTGTAGTGCATGCTCTATTGTATGTGCATGCATGTGCTTGACAGCCTGTAGTATGTCTGTGTGATTGTGCCTGTAATATACTTGTGTATTTAAGCATTTAATATGCACGTGTTAACATTTTTTAACTCACTTGACAATATAATTTACATTTGAATGCTTTAGGCTGGGCACAATGCTCCGAAATTAGTTCAAATGCTTATATAATTGTAAAACCATTATCTACGATTACCAAAACCAAAAGCCTATTCTATAGCCCAGAAATGGACTAACACACACACACACACACCCTCCTACATGACACACACACAATCTACATGACACACACACGTACACACCCATGTATGTGACACACACAAACACATATGTACATAACACACACACATATGCATGTACATACATGACATGACGCACACACACATGTACAAGACAGCACATACCAAGTGTGTTGTTCTGTTGAGACGAGTTGCTGCTGGACAGGACAACCGGCGAGTTCTGGACTTGTTGGGCCTGAGTGGTCAGCAGTCGCAGTGGGTTGTTACCTCCCCCTGGATTGGGCAAATCAACATTTTGTGTAAAAACCACAAACATATTTAGTTCTCAAGAATTTCTTCAAATAGTACAAATGTGTGTGTGTGTGTGTGTGTGTGTGTGTGTGTGTGTGTCTGTAGGTGTGGTTGTCTGTCTATGGATGTGCGTGCATCTTTCCAATAAACTTAATTATAGTAAGAGTAAATTGGAAAACATCATTTGGATATGAAGAGAAATCGCAACGCCAGCCACACAGAGAAAACAGTGGCGTTATTGCATCCAGTGAAAACACTCCACAAATACTGGTTACATCAGAACAAGGTTTAACTGACATACAACCAGAGCACATACTTTTGAAGCTATCATAGTGCTACTACATTGCAAAATATCCTTAAAAAATAACATTAAACAGACAATAACACAAGATAACATTAGTTACAATATTTAACATTATCAAAGTGCTAACATACCTTAAAAAACTGTGCCTTGAAAAATTATTTGAAGCTTATTTTCAGTGTTGAACAAACATAAAAGTTTTGATCTGAGATTAATATCACATAAATTGTGTTAAATATCACATACATTAGTAACTGCATATATTACATACTGCATAATATGTACTACATACATTACGTATTACATTTATGAGATATTACATATATAACGGTAGTTTATTTTTAAAATGTTGATTAGCTAGAGATGCAATAAAAGAGAAAATTGGGTTTATGTTTAGCATTGAGTAATTCATAATTGCATAGTGATTTCTGAAATTTGTGAAGCAAACTGTAATACGATACTGAACACACACAAACACGCATATATATATCTGACAGTTCACTGACCTTGCTGATTTGACCCGGCAACTAGGACCGGGGCGGGTGACACGAGACGGACTGGGGTCCCAAGACCGCGTGGATTACCCATCACCAGCTGTCCATTCTGGTCGTAGTACGCCGGTGCCAGAATCTGGTAGCCAGCATCTGTGTGTGTGAGAGAGAGAGAGAGAGAGAGAGAGAGAGAGAGAGAGAGAGAGAGAGAGAGAGAGAGAGAGAGAGA
>JAUTBW010180220.1:0-12182 GCA_032361425.1 Peltospira smaragdina | reverse complement strand
CTACTACTACTACTACTACTACTACTACTACTACTAATAATAATAATAATAATAATAATAATAATAATAATAATAACAATAACAATAACAATAATAATAATAATAAAAAATTTACCCTCAGAATTCTGTTGAAATCATCTTTGTCCACTCGGAGAAAATGACAGTTGTCTTCCTGAAGAATGATTGTGGCTGCTCTGAAATTATCCACATTCTCACATTAAAAACACAACACATGGAACAAGAAATCAATTACAAATTCATATACTAATATGTATTTTTTTTTTTTTTTTTTAAATGTCAACATATAAAATATGATATAAAAGAGAACTCGATATACAACCAGACCCCAAATCTGAAACATGATATTAAATAGCTTGAATGCAGAAAAAGAAAAGATTATTTACTCGAAATATTCTGTCAGATCAAATCACTGAAAAATGTAAAGGAGAGAAAACTACCACTATCAGCAACTTACTATAGTGACTTATTTGTGTCGTGATCAATCTGTCATTCTGTGCATAAGATGTGGAAAACACGACTGTCTGATGTAGTGAAGAAGAGATTTCAAGGGAACTATTTCTTCCTGCTTGTATGGTGTACAGGACTAGTGCTGTAATTTAGCTCTCTTAGCACTAAGACTATATAAATGTCTGTTAATTGATGACGTTATATGTAAAATCAAGTTGTGACGTCATCAGTTATGACAATTATTGTTATTGTAGCTTTAAGATCACTTTAAAAATCACACTTAAACATGAGCCTACCTTGGTGCATCATTGACAAGAGCAAGCTTCCCAAAGTCATCTCCTTCATTCAGAGTACACACAACACCCTGCAATAGGAAGCAAGAGTCACCAACACAATACATATTTCATTTTTAACAGCGCTCAACCTATTTTTATTAAGAGTTATATCGGTGTCAGAAATACAATTCAAAATAGTCCTAGTGGCTACCCAACAGGGATCGATCTCAGATCGACTGCATATCTGGCAGGTGCATTCTCCACTAGGCTGTCAAGGCACCCAAATATTTATTAAATAAGACTGCGTTTTTAAATTTAATAATAAGGGATGTCATTAAAAGCCAGCACATGGCTAGTGAATTAACTGCTACCAGGAACTGTACTGCCAATAAACAAAGCTTCTCAACGTTTCATTTATTAACGGTCACCCATATTTTTATTTTCACTTAACAGTATACTTAAAGACATCACTGATAATGCAAAACAAATTTGTGCCTTAGTGAACAGTATATCTGAAATATCAGTAAAGGCTGCCTTACCTTGCCATAAATAACAACATTAACGGAACCCTTGAGGATGATGTACCATGATTTGCCTTCATCCCCTTGGTTGAACACTGAAAACCAAATTATCACCTGTTACACAGGATGTTTAACACTGAGCTAGCTGTACAGCTATCACTGCACACAAATAATACATCAACAGAAAGTAGGTTCTAAGAAACAAGAAAACATACATAGCCTATCTCTTGAACAATAATAAAGCTGAACATGTTATCAATAACACTAGATGATGATGATGATAATAAAATAGTAGTGGTAGTATTTTAAAATGTAACAATAACAACAACAACAATAACAATAACTGATAATAATAATTAATAACAGTATCAGAAATTGCTTTTAAAAATAATAATAACAACAACAACAATGACAACTACAATGATAATAATAATAATAATAATAATAATAGATATTCAACAATAGCAATTATGTAATTTATCAACTTAATTTTGGAGACTGTTAAAATTCAAATGCGACAAAAATAGGTATTATAACTTAATAATTTAAGTATAAGAATTGTGGATTTGTTTAAGTGTTTTATTGGGGCTGAAGTAATTATGAGGGAAACCACCACCGATTTCAACTAATGGGCGTTACGTGGGGTATAACTGTTGATATGACTAATTAGGGGAGATAACTGATAATATGAGAAGAAAGAGGGAGATAACTGTTGTTACTACTAATTAGGGGAGATAACTGCTGATACTACTGAATGTGGGAGACAATCACTGATACTACTGATTAGGGGAGATAACTGCTGATACTACTGAATAAGGGAGACAATTGCTGATACTACTAATTAGGGGAGATAACTGCTGATACTACTGAATGAGATAACTGTTGAAACTACTAATTAGGGAAGATAACTGATAATCCTACTGAATGAGGGAGACAATTGCTGATACTACTAATAAGGGAAGATAACTGCTGATACTACTGAATGAGGGAGACAATTGCTGATACTACTAATTAGTGGTAATAACTGCTGACACTGCTGAATGATGAGATAACTGTTTATACTATTGAAGGAGGGAGATAACTGCTGATACTACTAATTAGGAGAAATAAATGATAATCCTACTGCATAATAATAATAATAATAATAATAATAATAATAATAATAATAATAATAATAATAATAATAATAATGAACAACAACAACAAAAGTTAGAAAAGTAATCATTTGCATGTTACAGGGTTTAACTGGAAATAAATACCAATATGGTAGCTTCAATATTTGTAAATGCTTTGTGATATTTCACTTGCCTGAAGGTTTTTAATGTGTGTTATGTTTCTCACTTGGCTGGGTTTCAAAAACAATGTATATGTGCTTCTGAACGAGGAAGATAGTGGTTGTTACTACTGAGTGAATAAGAGGATAAAATTCTTGATACTACTGAATGAGAGAGTAGCCTAATAGGTTCTTTATCGAAATAAAAAATGTAAAGAAGATAATGTTTTTTAAATAAGGGACACAACTGTTACAACTTACAGACAGTCCCACACTTTGGATGTGATTCGAAGACCAGCACACTGGCGAGTTCTCTCTTCACCATGGTGGAGAGATGCGACAGGGCTTTGATGTGCAGCAGTTCCTCATATATTATCTCCAGGTCTTCTGGAGTGCGCTCGTGTGGTCTGGACAAATACAGGGTGCATTATTTTAGGTACGCATTGCAATTTACTACACAAACTTCATAATCACTATACAATTTGGAGTTTTTTAGTACTAAATGATCATCAGTTTTCTATTACATTATAACTCTTGCTAATCTATATTTAATATTTTTAATATACCCTAGGAGAATATGAACAAGACATCATGATGTATATATAACAAGATATCATGATGTATATAAAACCACTTTAAAGTTAACAAGTGCTGATAAATTAGATTATAACACAAAGGGGTGTATTTAAAAAATATATATTATCATCCATAATGAAGCTTTTAATTTGCAATTGAATCACAGGTAAAACAAATTATGTTCATTGTTTTATATGAATTCACTGCAATTGTTTAAGATGTATTTTGACGTCATGGTGTCCTGCTGATATTCTCTTAGAATAATGTACAGGAAAAAATATATACAGAGTGCTAGCAACATCTGCTATAAACACTTCTAATGGATGGTAAAATAAACTATAGTGTCAGTAACATCTCCTATAAACACCTCTAATATAATGGATAATAGAGGATTCATTACAAGTATTTTTTTTAATGGAAAATATCAACCAAATGTTAGATATTTGGTATTTGTCGTTGCTACGCAAGTAGCAAATTCTATTTATTCTATAACACTATTAAAATACCATCAATTTTACAAGTAAAATGTACATATTTTATATGATGTCAACTTGTGCAAAATTTGTAACTGAATGTTACCAACACATTAGACCTAGATTAAGATATACATGCCATGTACTACCAATTATAAGTATACAAATTTTTATTAATTATCACATTATTAGATAAACAATATTATCACATGTGTTTATGACACGGATATTATGCAGAAGTTATAGGATAAATGAGACTGTGATACTATTGGTTTGTGAAGGATCAACTTCTGATGGATGATAAAACAAGACTGTGACACTCACGGTTTGCGAAGGATCATGCGCATCATGGCGTCTGGCCCAATCTTGGCGAGTGTTGTGATGGCTTCCTGTAGCATCTCATCACAGTCCTTGCGGTCGGCTGCTGTTGGGGTCACCCCTACCCCCTCGTCATCAGCAGTGAACCGGTAAAACAGGTACTTGTCCTTGAACTGGTGCTGGTGACACACTGTGAAAAAACAAACATCATTTAGTCGTTATACATGTTTGTTTTTTCTCCCTTGAATTCCATCTACATTTCTCCCTACTTAGGCAGCTCTTCCTATCTTTCAACTTCTTTCGCTGTCCACCTCCATATCCCAGCCCTTGACTCACCAAATGCGACAGGTGCTTGTCTCTTATAGCATCCTTGACACACACCTATCATTTTCCCAACAGCTTTTCACTGTGGATTTAGTCTGACCACTTTGGGGAGTGTTTATTATTTGCTTGCAACCACTTACTATGCTCCCCTACTACAGGCAACCATTAATTAGCACAGTGGGTCAGACCATTTATTCTACTTTTAATTCTAGAACATTGGCTTATGGTTCTACATTTACTCAGGATGTAACTTAGCAGAAGAGGATCTGCTTACAGCGCAATGGGTTGCTGGATCAGTCTTACCTGGTGAATCCATCAAGCTATTTCTTATCCCAATCAGTGCACCTATGATAAAAAATGCTGTGGGATGGTGCATGTAAAAGATACCTGGTTTAAACAGTATTATTTCCAATTTTAAATAGAATGTGATCAGTCAACAGGCAAATGTCTACATCAATGCTTCTTCTTTGCTAACAGGAAAGAGTGGCCCATGGGATAACAGGTTTTCTATCTAACTTTCAGAGTAATCTTTATCCATATGTCATATAACCATAAATAAAATGTGTTGAATGCATTGTTAAATAATTTTTTTAATCCCTTTCTCTCTCCCATTTCTCACCTTCTGAATGGTATTTATCCATATGTCATATAACTAAATAAATAATTTTGAGTGCATAATTAAGTAAAGCATGTCTTTTTTAATTAATGTTCAAAACGTCTACAGTTGGCAAAGTCTGGTCTAATATTAGTTTCCATTTAATTTGCAGTTATATGCTTTGTCCTTGTACGCACACCATGAACAATGATGTGACTTAATAAACATGTGTCACAGGCATGAAACCAATAAATAACCAAGACTTTACTTGTAATACCAAAAATTTATATATAAATATTTTATAATATATTGTGCATTTAATTCATCAGTCCTGTTTAACTCATCAGTCCTGTTTAACATCAATGGAAATTCTTTGTTTGACAAAGAAAAAGTCGAGAAAAAATGTAAAAATATGTTTTGCAAGCATAATCTGCATTATGTCACTGTCACATTCTGACAACATTGTAGTGAATAATTAATAAAATATATTGTTGTGAATAATTAATAAAACAGGTAATTCTATCATAGAAATAGGTGTGTTACCTTGGACAACCATTCCCTATTCTAGTAGACCCTGCCACATTCCTATAGTTATCTTTATAATAAATAAAGTAGGTGTGTTACCATGGACAACCACCCCCTCCTCTAGCAGGCCCTGCCACATGCCGACTGCCTGGTTGCGTGTGTGCACTAAGGGGGATTGCTGCATCAACCAGTCGACCATCTCAGAGCCAACCATGCACCTGCGGTAGGTACGCAGGTGATACTTCCGGTATCGGATCATGTGCGGCGCTCGGCTCAGTAGAACCGTTCTCAAGATGTGGCCCACTTGTAACAGCTTGTCTGACGGAACCTGCAGTTAAAAAACAGCAAAAATTAATACACAGTGCAGAGCCAATATAAAATGGCTTGTCTGGTGGAACCTGATGTAAACTAGATAGCACACCACAGATTTTGTTACACCAGTCGTGCAGTAATGGCTGGAATGAGAAATGAAAACTGAAATGGATAAAAAGTGAGTTTACAAAATACTGAGAAGATAAAAACTGCAAGTGCAATGCAAGTGATTAAGTAACCATCTGAAATATATTTCTTTTGCTTTGTCACCAATGGTGCCTTAATGGTGATTGTTCCTGCTTGTCATGTATCAGTCTGAGATTAATCACTGACAGTAGCCACTATGATTTTTTTCTAATTAAAAAGTTTAGTTTTTTAAAGTTTTAATTTGATTTTATTTAAAAATGTACCCAACACATTTTTATTAACAGTTATAATCAGCATCAGAAACATTTTAATTAAGAATTAGGAAAAAGCCCTAGTGGCTACTTGGCACCGTTAAAATGTTACCATTGCCATTATACCCATTAATACAAATGTGTTAGTGAGCCACTGAATAAAAACATATTAAATATCTTTGTTACTATTATGAACGTAACCAGAATGGCCATCATCAACCAGTCTGATGCTGTAATCAACAGACCATGAAAGCCATTTACTACATCCATAAAAGAAGCCATATTAAATGTCCACTAATATCCTGCAGCTCCAGAAATCAATTGTATAAAAAGATTACTTCATGTAAAGGTGGCAGGCTGCTGGAAATGATGTGTATTGTGTGCCAATTAATAAATGGTTACTGTCTGATGGATTCAATTGTCTCAGAGGGAGCCAGCATCTCAGGAAATGAGTATCTGGTGTTACCAATCAATAGCGACAGTGTCCAGATGCCAACACAAGCTTTCTACTCATTCAAGTTTTGTCATGTTTACTATACTTGTCATGTCCTTTTGGCAGGTGCAACCTAATTCTGATATCTTTCTAATGATTCAGGCTAACCAACCTAAGTGAATTATTTTCTTGGAATTTCGTAATAATTTCCCTTTATGTGCTTCAACAATTTGGCAGAGTTGGAATAAGTCCTGGACAGCGTTCCTGTTCACTCCACTGTTGTGCAGAGTATTCTGGACATCCTGGGGAGTAAATAGAAAACACCTTAATGTTTATCAGGACCCTGACCCAGACCTTTAAAGCTATATTTGGATATCTCTTAAGTGCTGACGTTATATATATAATCCATAGTGATGTCATTAGTTACAACATTATCGTTACAGTAGCATTCAGATAATTTGGAACATCTGTCCCTGGATTCATAAAATTGTCCTAAAGGGTTCATATTACATATCAAATTACATTTTGATACCATTTGCTTAAACAGTTTAATGATACTGTAGTGTTAAAAAGGTTTTAAAATCTGGCCCAGATTCATCTCAGATCTCAGATGGACATGCCAGATCTCAGATGGACATGCCAGATCTCAGATCGACGTGTCAGGTGGGTGCATTACCACTAGGCTACTGAGGCATCCTAGACTTTGACTCTGTCAGTAAACTACTTGTTGCAACTAGTTTGTAACTCATTGTACTTAATTCACCAAATCATGTGGAAGGGCTGAAAATTAATTTCGTATCTTTACATCTCTCATTAACCTCAGCTGAAAGGAAGAAACCTCCAATCTGTGCTGATCAATATGCCAAGCACCTGTTGTTTGGTCAGCTAAAGGCCAGATTTGATTAGACTCAGTAATAATGCATACCTAATAGAGTTATACAACCGCACGCCTTCATAATGCATACCTAACCTCATTATACAGACACACGTTGGCACTGGGCACAAATTAAACCTTAAGGTCCAAGTTAGCACAACCAGGAAGAAAACACAGACTAATTTTTTCTAACAGCTATTTGAAAAATACAACAATACTCAGCACCAATTACATTCTTCTAAGTAATCAGTATAAAATGTATTACTGATGCACATAAAATAAGGAATTACAATGATAATGATGATCGTGATGATGATGATGATGATGATGATGATGATATATTTGTACAAATATAATAATAATATATACGGCCTACTGGTACTTAACCTTTTATTAAAAAAAAATTTCAGACTGCGTGTCAGGGAGGTGCGTTAACCACTAGGCTATCGACTAGTCTAAAGCTGACTTACTTTGTACCTTTGAAATGGTCTGGTTTACACACAGGACCAATTTAACTAGAGCTCATCCAGAAGAGCTATGGTAGCTTGACGGGACTTTAGAAATGGACTAGTTTACGCACAGATCCGGATTACACACAATCTGGTTTAGACAGCGTCCACTACTTATTTTTGGCATGTAGATACTTACAAAGGTAGTTACTTTAAGAGTAGATATATTTGGCTTTTTATTTTAATTTTTATTTTTTTTACTTCATTTATTTTTGAAGGTTAGAGAACCAACATTAGTAACTGTTAAATATGAAAATATGATATTGTTGGTACTAGAAGATTTTGATTCCAGCAACTTTAAATGCCTAGTTCTGTTTGCATCCAGCAACCAAATTTAGTTTTTATATCACAACTTAAATGAACAACAGCCCAAAACAGTTTGATTGATGCCATTTTCCCCAAGTGAATTATTAATGTCTTGTAACTGGAGCAGTGTAAGGTAATGCATCATTTCAGTCCAGCAACAGACATTGATTTCTCATTTTACTCAGAAGTATTGTGTGTGAAATAGCTGCATGGAAAATGATAAAAAAAATTCCACCTCTGGAAAATGATGTCCAAAATGTTATACATAATTCACAGCAGCAAGAACACCAAAATTTGGAGTATCATAGCACTATTTACAATTATTATAATTATATGGTGGAGTATATAATTATGACCTTTATGATATACGGTAATTAAATAACTGACCTCTAAAGGGTATTTTGTGAGAAGAAAATACCTTTTAAAGGTTTTATTTTTAAAGGTGATGTTAAAAGCAGTATATGACTATGAAATGAAATACCAGATGTGGCAGGGTTGTAGGTCTGAGCAGTCAGTGTCGCCACAAACATACTTTCAAAGACATTCCTACAGCCATGATCATTTGTATGACCAGAGGGAGCTTCAATAACCTAGTGGTCAAATCACAACCCTGGCTCTCAACTGATCCACAATTTTTTACGTCATGAGCCACTAGGGATTTTTCTAATTAAAATGTCTTCTACATCGATTTAACCAGTAATAAAAATGTGTTGAGCATGTTGTGAAAGTAAATATCATCATCATCATCATCATCATCATCATCATCATCATCAAGAATATTTTGCTGGTGACAAGTACTGATCATTTAGATGTAGTTTTTTTTATTAATATAGCATATGATTTTTAATCCAATGCATTTTCGTGATTTTGTTTGAGAAATATAATTTTATCTGGGTGTTATCATCATTTTATCTGGTTCAGAAATGGTTTGATATCAAAGTTTCTGCATGAGCTGATATGGACACCTATCATCCGTTAGGGATATTTTGGATTACTTGTCTGCTGTATTAACAGGAAAAAGCTTTTAATTGTGTGCATAGTAACACAACAATTAATGTAACTGAATAACATTTTACACTGATTATATTATTATATATATTTGAAAAACACTGTAGCCTACTTAGGCCCTATTCAATGTTATTATTTTCGAATGACTTAATTTTAAATTAGGCCTACATGGCAAAAATATGAATATAAATTATTTTAATTTTAATTTTAATGGACATAAAATTGACATTTCAATACCTGTATTAAACAGTTCTGTGAATGTGAGCACGAATTTAAAATCTTAATAAAATGCAACTCCTGTAAACAAGCATAGGGCCTATTACTGTAGACCTAACAATGTCATCATTATTATATAAAGCTAAATTGGTTCATACCACATAAAATTCCAGAATTGCTGACAATAATTTAATACCAGCATAGATGCTGGCCACTTGAATAATAAAATAAACAAACATAAGCCAAGTGGCCATATTTTGCTTATAAAGTCCACCATGTTTTCTGGGATTTTCCCCAATTAGTATAATTACAGAGACAATTTGTTAATTTAAAATTTTAAAAAATTTTTGTTTGAATTATAATGGAAGCACTTATTTTGTCAATTGTTGTAAATAATTGGTCACAGTAAAAAAAAATATTAAAAAAAATATATACATTTTTAATATAACCACTAACTCTTACCTACAATTTTGGTCCTACTAAACTATTTCAATTTCATGAGATGGGTATTTATCTGTAAGTTGTTGTTTAATTTGTTTGATGTGTCATTTTCTGGAGGTTTCTTTTTTTTTTTTTTTTTTTTTTTTTTTTTTTTTTTTTTTTTTTTTGACAAATATTGTGAAAAACTTAACTAAATATGTCCAAAATACTCAAGGAGATTATTGATACCCAAACCAGTCCCTTGCAATAATTAAATATAAAGACATAATCATGATAGTTATTGAATCAAAACCATATAATTATGTAAAAAAAGAAGAAAAAAAAAAAGAGTTTATTTATTTTTCTTTAAAAAAACAACAACAACATGCGCACACACATATATATAGGCCTATATTAATAATAATAAAAAATAATAATAACAATCTCTTGGTTTTCTTTTTTATATTTTAATTTTTTTAAATTTTTTATTATTATTAAAAAAAAATTATAATTTTTTAAAATTATTATTATTTTTTAATTTTTTTTAATTGACAGTATTCTTACAATAAATATGTATAAAGACTTGCAGTGATAACAGAAATCCAAACCAAAACCTTGAAATAAACATTTGGACTTAAGGTAGCTATTGAAATCTAAACTGCTTTTTAAAATTATATATGTCTAAAAATTAACAGAAATATCTGAACCCCAAAGTAATTTGTTGTTGTTGTTGTGGTTCTTCTTGTGACAAATATACTAAAAGGCATTAATAATTCAATGCACATTTCATATAATAAATAATAAGTATGAAAATGTCATATAGCATAGTTTACACTTCGGTACAACAGGGGTATTGAAAACAAATGTAATGGAAAGAGAATATTATTAAAATCTCAAAAACATGAAATGAAATGCATTTGAAGCCCAAATCACAATTTTGTGTTTTTTTCCAGCAACACGCTTACGCATCTGAAAATCATCTTACACATACATTTCCTGCCATCCTCTTCCTATAAAAACAACGGTCATTTTGTTGGTCCATCCATTTCCAATATGCCACAATTAAAGTAATGCCAAAAGAAATCAAGCCACTGGAATGATCAACACTGGAGTAGTCATTGCAAGACTGATTAGAGCTCACCCATCGACAGTAACACGATTAAGAACACAGTGTCTTGCAATAAGCAGCATGAACGATCGACCTTGCCTGGGAGCAGTAAAGTAAAGTCAGCAAGACAGGATCATAAATCTGCCTACATCATCTTATAAACCAATTTCTAACAGCTGTAAGCCCCACTACAGCCATGGAGTCATGTGCATAATGGAGTCATACACCTATTATTTATCATGTTTAATTTTGAAAATACCAAATGCATATTCATACTAAATAAAATGTAACTGAAATTCATATTGCGTTATTTGTGTCTCTCAGTTACTACTGAAACCCTTAAACCTAAACTAAAACTAGGTGTTTGGAATCCTTAGACCTAGACTAAAACTAGGTCTTGAAACCCTTAAACCTAAATTAAAACTAGGTATTGAAACCCTTAAACCTAAACTAAAACTATGTATTGAGACCCTTAAACCTAAATTAAACTAGTTTGTTGCAGTAAATCAATGTACGGCTTACAGTTACTGAAACCCTTAAACCTAAACCAGTATGCTGCAGTAAAAGAGTGTACAGCTTACAGCAGTTACTGAAACCTTTAAACCTAAACCAGTGTGCTGCAGTAAATCAATGTACAGCTTACAGTAGTTACTGAAACCTTTAAACCTAAACCAGTATGCTGCAGTAAAAGAGTGTACAGTTTACAGCAGTTACTGAAACCTTTAAACCTAAACCAGTGTGCTGCAGTAAAAGAGTGTACAGCTTACAGCAGTTACTGAAACCTTTAAATCTAAACCAGTGTGCTGCAGTAAAAGAGTGTACAGCTTACAGTAGTTACTGAAACCTTTAAATCTAAACCAGTGTGCTGCAGTAAAAGAGTGTACAGCTTACAGTATTTACTGAAACCTTTAAATCCAAACCAGTGTGCTGCAGTAAAAGAGTGTACAGCTTACAGTATTTACTGAAACCTTTAAATCTAAACCAGTGTGCTGCAGTAAAAGAGTGTACAGCTTATGGCAGTTACTGAAACCTTTAAATCTAAACCAGTGTGCTGCAGTAAACGAGTGTACGGCTTACGGCAGTTATTGGTGCTGCAGGGTTGGGTAAATCATCCATCTCACTGGAGGTAGAGCTGGTCTTACTGCAGTCTCTTCTCATCTCACCAACTTTCATGTTCTCTGTCAAAAGAACAAGACATAAGTTAAAAGCAGGTATCAGATGGTATGTGCTATCCTGTCTGGGATGGTGCA